>JAGJRP010000292.1:36011-56150 GCA_022832235.1 Lepidurus couesii | reverse complement strand
CCTCCCAAGCTAAAATAGCACGTGGGGTTTAGCCCATCAAACGATAGTAAGAGCTGGGCAGTCCTGAAGGACTTGCCCAGCTAATTATATTGGGTTGGAATACAGCCATTCGTCTTTTCTTTGAAATTTTCAAAACAAACACCCGATTCCGACTGACATGCCATCTATAAAAGCACGCATACTTTGAGGGGAAGTTCACTCAAATCCAAGATACTTGTGGAACACCCTCAAGTGCAAAATGGTCACCTTGAGTGTAAGATCAAGGGAAAAAGGCCTTTTAGGACACTTGTGGAACCGGCCCCTGGTACTTATAGGCTGGCTGGAAGTTGGAGGTGTGCCTCGGATACGTCCTTCCTTCGGGGATAAGTCCTTCCTTCGGGGATACGTCCTTCCTTCGGGGCCTCGCTTGATAGCTTGGAACCGGCCTGTTACGGCCGCATCCGGTTACTGTCGGTGGATTAAATCTATAGGCTGGGTCACAAGTGTGGTTTGGGATGTTGATACAGCTTGGGTCTATTGCATACCCATTATGTAATTTTTACTTTTTAAAAATTAACCTGGGGATTGCTGTCAGTAATTAGCAACTTCCTGTTTTCAAATGTTAGATGAATAAATGACATGAAAAGAATGTCCCGCAAAAATTTTACCTCTTTTTATAGGTGCCTCGCACTACTGTGTATTGGGACACGGTTTAAGACAAGAACAACTGCGACTTACTGGATGAGGTCGAAACGAGTGGCCTTTTATATGGCAGCAATCGGGCGATGTGAGGAAAAGCCCCGTTTAGGCGAAAACCTGGTTGTCGTAAGTTCGTTTTTACTAAAAAAAAACTTTTTTTTTTAAATCCGCTTCTTGGGCAGCCTCTTTTCCCCTGTTTCGAAAATCCGATACGTATGTCAGAAATTCGTATGTATAGATCTCGCAATGTGCACATGGCTACGATGTTCTACTGTGTCTACACTTTTAGGTCTTTTCTACACGTAGCTACAGTATTCTACTGTTTCTACCTTTCGATCTTTTCTGAACGTATCCCCAACAACTTTCTAAGATCTTTATAGTTCACGAAACTGTATTTTCATAAATCACTCTAAATTCCATACTGCAACTCCAAACTTCAACAACCAAATCTCCTGCTTCAACTCACTCCCATGAATCTTCGCTGGAAATCTATTTCATAGTAATAAGCTTCCATATAAATACATTTCCTACGAATTGATAATTTAAAGCAGTATATTCTCCTTTTTATTTCGAATTTATACAAGCTTCAAAGGAATTTGAAAGCAAACTTTGAGGTCTTTATTCTCATCACGAATTTCCCACTTGCCAGTTACGGAAATCTAAAATAATTTAGTTCGAAAAAGACGAAAAATTATTATTACTTACATTATTATTATTATTATTAAGTTTAGGTTTACCGCTGGCCAGGAAGTTTCGATGGCGATTTCGGTCAAATACGTAATAACTTCATTTGCTTCCAATGGACAGTCGCCTACAATCAAGGATTCACAGCCAGGAGGGAAAGTTCCGGGGAAAGGTTCCCAAAATCCAGCAATGTTACCGTACGCATTCGCATTAATTTCCGTGGCGGGCTCGGCTACACGTCCATACACATTTATACAAATATATCTCACAGTAGAATTATAATAAAATTACTGGCTACGAAGTCAATTTCAATGGCAATGCTCGATCCACGATGAATGGTACATGGCAAGGCGGTGCAACCTTCTACACGGACTTCATTCAGGGTGTAAATAGATCCTGAAATGTTTAACAAATAGAATAGCACTTCCATTACCCAAATTAACATACGTTGGCTGCTGTACGCTTACCGCAATCCTTGAATGGCGTAGCTAAGACTCCAGCCAAACCGAAAACGAACAAAGTGACGGCGAATTTATTCATGGTTCACAAAATTGTTCTGTAATATGGTTCAAAGAACTCGAAAGACTTAATTTTTCCTACTGAGTGCTCTCTGTTACTCCTCAATCATTTATATGTAAAAATTGAGGACCCAGACTGCCAATTCTAAGACATTTATCGCAGCTTCTCAGGAATACCTTTAGACTTCCTTGTTCCCTGGGAAAACTCCATTTGATAAGCAGACGTAACAACTAAATGTGCTACAAAAATTACCGCAACTGTTAGCCTCCACGCTATCAACTGCGAGTTTCAGACAGCAGACAGCGATGCGGAATCCCAAAGTCCATAATGATGAAGCAACTGAAGTGAAGCAACGTTTACTATCATATTCACTTTGAATTGTAAAATGAACAAGAATTAAGAAGTCTTGATAAGCAATCAAACTGTGTATTTGCCAAATAGTAATCACTTCTTCCCACGTTTATTACCAAACTTCCGGTCCGTTTTCGCCCTGTTATGAAAAAAAGTTAACCCAAATTGACAGGAATTATGCTAATGTAGACTTACTGATGCCTAAATTGCTTGACGTTCTTGCGGCTAGTATTGGTTAAGTCATGTTCGAAAGAAGATGTGGCTTTAGGCTTGGCTTTCGTGGCGTTTTGACCTTTGGTAACCACTTCGACTTCGTTCGAATTTTTCATTTTCTTCGCTTTGGCGGCTCGTTTCACTGATCGCGCTTGGAAAGAGGTGACACGTTGAAGCGCTTCGGTCTCCTTATCATCCATAGTTTCCTTCTTCTTCTTGAGCTTTTTCTGCTCCTTTTTCCATGGTACTTTGTCTTGCTGTTTATCTTTCTTGGGCTTTTTGGTAGGTAAAACTGTTTCGTCGCCATCAAATTCGTCTTCTCTGACTCGCTTGTTTCCACTTGACACAGGATTCATTTCCTTCAATCGCTCCTGAGCTTTTAGCCTCTCCTTCTTGGTCTGAAACCACTCTCTTTTGGCCTCCACTGTTTTGCCATCAGCCGCCACCATTTTCTCCGCTTTACTAATCTGATTTGACACAGTCAATATTTCAGCGTCTGTCTTTTCTTCTTCCAAGACTCGCTCAACATCTTCCTCCATTGATTCGAACTTGTGGAAATATTTGTTTATAATATCTAAAAAGAAAAACGTTGACTCTAAAGCCCCCAAAAATGTAAATTGATACCTTGCGGAATAGCTCGACTTTTGACCGGATTTCGAGCTTTTTTGACGATCTCTTTAACGATCTTACGCTCAGATTCTCCAGCCAAAGATACCGAAACTCCACTACGCCCAGCACGTGCAGTACGTCCTACTCTATGAATGTATCGTTCGATGGTTGGAGGCATGCCAAAATTGATAACCTAAGAAATTAAATTAAAATTGCACCAAAAAAAATATAATACCGTTTTCACGCCAGGGATATCCAATCCTCTCGCAGCTACGTCCGTCGAAACTAGAACATCAATTTCTTCTTCTTTAAACTTCTTTAGAGCATCCAGACGTTGTGGTTGTGATAAGTTTCCATGAAGTTCGCCCACCTGGAGTAGGAACGCATTAATTTTCAAGGGCTTCAAAATAATTTTGCGCTTACTTTAACTCCAAGTAAGCCTAACTGGATGTGCAAACGATGACACTGCTTTTTGGTTTGAACAAACACCATACAGTGATCTCGGAATGTTCGACAAACCAAAGCTGCAAGAATTGCTTCCCGGTATTTCTGCTGGGTTGGTCGAATCCTGCAATACAATGAAATAGTGAAAGTTTCCTGAAGTATTGATGTCACCTAATGAATTCCTGACGCAGATTATAAGCCACGTCTCGATTGCTGTTCACGAAAACCTTGATAGGCTTACTCAAAGAGACCGAGACCAAGTCTTTGACTTTGTCGGACATGGTGGCGGAAAACAACATAGTCTGACGCGTTACGGAGCACTGACGGATGATTTCTTTGATCTGATCCGCGAAAAACTCGTCAAGAATCCTAAGCAAGAATACAAGTTATAACATGTTATATATACATTTTTTATTAAAACAAACTCACCTGTCAGCTTCGTCGACAACGAGAATTTCTATACTTTCCAAGCTGAATGACGGCGTGTTCTTCAGATGGTCTATCAGCCGTCCAGGCGTAGCAATTACAACGTCTGGACTAGTACGCAACACTCGTTCCTAATCAAAATATCCAATCAAATCAATTTGATCTTGAAAAAGGACTGAAAAGAATAGGACATTACCTGCACTTTTACATCAAGGCCGCCAACAGCTAACCCAATCTCAACATTTGTGAATTGCGAAAGCTGTTTGGCTACTTGGTACACCTGAACGCCCAACTCTCTGGTGGGGACGAGAACTAAGACTCTCGTCACAGCTTCGGCTTTAGGTCTGAACAGCAGTCGTTCTAAGATGGGTAGCATGTAAGCGGCAGTTTTGCCCGTACCAGTCGCAGCACAGCCACAAACATCGCGACCTAGTAGAGCAATCGGAATAGTGGCAGCTTGGATAGGAGTTGGATGAACGTAATTTATTGCGCTAATAGCCTGGAATGCAACATACATTTTACAAGCTGAATACTTCAGAATTAGTAGCTTTACCTTCATGAGAGGTCTGGATAGATTCATCTGTTGGAAGGAGTCAGTTTCTACTGCTACGGGGGCGTCTTCGAAGAAGCCTTCATCACCAGCTGCTTCCAATTCAGCTACTGCTGCTTCTTTTGCGAACCTCTTTTCTTTACGTCTCTTATCGGAGTCTTTCACCTTGATGTTGTCTTTCTTGAGCTCATCTTCCGATAGGACATTGTCGTCATCTTCTTCTTCATTTTCAGAAGTCTGAAGATAGTTTGAATCATCGGGCTGTTTTTCGGCTCGGATCTGAGCGATTTTATCATCCGTTCTAGTCTTGACTTTCCTTTTGATATATTTGGCGACGTCATTCCATGGGTCTTTATTGTATTCCGTTACAGTATCCACGAAATCGAATTCATCGCTGAAATCTTTGGAGGCTTTTACTTTTTCGTTCTTCTTCTTTTGCTGAGGTTGAAACTGGGTAAGAATCAGAATAAATAAGCTTAAAAATTAGATTAAAGTAAATAAGTTATTTTACATCTTCCTCTTCATCCGTGGATTCATCGTAGTTTGGGACATCGTCGTCGTCATCATCAATGGAAGGAATTAAATCAAGTCCATTCTTCGCCATTACTTTTGCAAGATTCTCTGGAGAAACGTACCGATTAAAGCCGGGGAGTTAATTATCTAGGTGAAATTAACGTGCAAATTACCGTTCTAGTTTACGTCCGACCACGTGCAAACAAACGTCTTGCAACACAGACGACAGCGCAATCTAGCGAAAGAAAGTCTCGATAAATAAACTCCCGCCTTTTCAGCTCGGCAAAATGACCAAAGGATGTGTACTAAGATGGGACAGTAAGATAGTTGCGATGGTTTAACAGCAGGGGACCTAAGGTTCAATTTGTCCATTCAATTCAGCGTAAGATAGTACTAAGTAAAAGAGGTTGGGTGCGCTGTACTCAGTAAAATAAATTAAAGGTATAGCACGGAAACTAATACTTGCAGCCCATACTCTCTGTCCAAGGTATTTATTCTCCGAGAGTTGGACTGTGCTACATTTGCTAATATTTCGGAGCGTTAAAATAAAATTCAAGATTCGCGTAACCATCATCAGAATGGGAATTCAGGGACTGTCTAAATTAATTGCCGACGTTGCTCCGAGTTCCGTTAAAGAAAATGAAATGAAAAACTATTTTGGTAATATTTTTTCTTGCTTTTAGCTTTACCACATGATATATTTATTTATTTTTTATGTTGTTGTACAAAGGCCGGAAAGTTGCCATAGATGCCTCGATGAGCATTTATCAATTTTTAATTGCTGTTCGTCAAGAAGGTGCACAATTGACTTCGGCGGATGGAGAAACCACAAGGTAACTTATACTTTACAAAAGGAATTAAGTTTCAGTAAAATGCTGTTTCCTTAGCCATTTGATGGGGATCTTCTACCGCTCTATTCGCATAATGGAAAATGGAATTAAACCTTTATATGTATTCGATGGCAAACCACCTACTATGAAAGGCGGAGAGCTAGCCAAAAGAATGGGGCGACGAGAAGAAGCTCAGAAAGCGTTGGAAAAGGCCACTGAAGCAGGTATGGAACCGAAATTCTAAAACAGAGAGGAAATTTTAAGATTCAACCAATCTATTCTTTCAGGTGATTTGATAGAAATGGACAAATTTAATCGCCGGCTTGTTAAAGTTAGCAAAACTCACAATGAAGAATGCAAAGAGCTTTTGAAATTAATGGGAATACCTTATGTCGACGTAACTATCCTCGCTTTTAATTTTGGAAACTATATCAGTGTCTTACTTAAGGCTCCGTGTGAAGCAGAAGCGCAGTGCGCAGCGTTGGTCAAATCAGGCAAAGTATGGGCCACAGCTACGGAAGATATGGATAGCTTAACATTCGGCTCGAATGTTTTGCTACGGCATATGACGTTCTCCGAAGCTCGCAAAATGCCCATTAAAGAATTCCACTTAACTCGGGTGTTAGAAGGCATGGGTTTAACGATGGAGGAGGTAACTCACATCAGTTGTAAGATTTTAATTTCTAACGAACGTGTTGTTACAGTTTGTGGATTTGTGCATTTTACTCGGGTGTGATTATTGCGATTCTATCAAAGGTATCGGTCCGAAACGTGCGATAGAGTTAATAAAGCAGCATAAGAACATTGAAACAATATTAAAGAACTTGGATTCAAAGAAATACCAGGTACCAGAGGACTGGCCTTATGAAGAAGCGAGACGTTTATTTAAGGAACCTGACGTACAGGATCCAGACTCCGTTGAAGTATTACTAACCCGAGTAAAGAAACAGAACAAAAGCTAAATGTTGTTAAATTTTAGTTGAAATGGACCGAACCTGATGAGGAGGGTTTGGTGAAGTACATGTGCGAAGGTAAGAACTTTAACGAAGAACGTATCCGCAACGCGGTTAAGAAACTCCAGAAAGCCAAAACCAGCGGCACGCAAGGAAGATTAGATTCATTTTTCAAGGTATTGCCTTCAACTAAACCTGCAACACCTGCTGGAGGAGTCAAGCGCAAAGTAAGTAGCTCTAACTTCATGAATTACAATAAGGTGTTGCAATTTCTCTAGGCTGAAGATGACAAAAAGAAAAAAGCCGGAGGTGGAAAGTTCAAAAAAGGCAAATGATTCGTTTAGTTCTTATTCGTATATTTAATAAAAGAATCCTCCTCGCACCAGTTACACGAAATTCACAAATACTGTTTGGTAAGCGCTCGGTAAAATTTTGCTCTTCTGACGCCAGACGCTTCTTTGTGGATTTCTTCGTGATTATTGGTGTTCAACTCCAAAAGCCCCATCACTTTGAGCTAAGCAAAAATAAATTCATCATGAAATGTAAAAAAAAGGAAGCAAAAAAGTTAAATCTTACTGCTTGTTGTCTTCGCTGAAACTCAGCCCTCTTGGTATGAAGGTTAACCAGGAATTCCAAAATCGTCACATCCCAAATGAAATGGTAAAGTGCATCCATGGCGTCTGTGCAGTTTCGTTCCTGTAAGCACTTGAATGCTGTGGCGTAATCGGTTTCATCCAGGAATTGGCACAAGATAGCAGCCTAGATTAGCGAGCGAAAGAAATATTAACGGTTTATGATAGTCAATTTTTCGCTTCTACGTTATACCTGAGTGTAACATTGCAGCTGGTTGCAGCACTTGATCATTCTCCGCAAAACTGAGTCGTCGATGACGGTTTTGGGCACAGGTAAGGTAAAATATCTGCTGGCTGTCAAGGCGGCCACCATGTAGTAGCGCATTGCTGGTGCGTGAAACCCTAAGGCTAATGCAATCGTTAAACCGACTACATTTTCTCAGTCGTAAAACAAAGTTACCGAATTGGAGATCTCCTTTCAACTTCATAAACAAACTATGGTTTGGGTATATCTTTAGCGCTCGGTCCAATAAGGACTGGAATACTTCAGTAACGGAAGCTAGGTTGTAACTGCTGGCACTACGAAATACAAGAGAAGCAAAATTAACAAAAAAATATTATGTGGAGCTGCATATTCTTACTTCGATAAGACTGCGGGCCACAAATTGGTGTACTCTATACCCAGTTCTAACGTGGTATCATCTTGCACTACATTATGTAATCTTCCCAACAAGGAGATCATTAAATTCAGAGTAGTCATATCCCGAAGCTTCTCGCAAAAGTTAATCAATGCTGCTTTGGTGATATTGGACATTGGCGAATCACGCTGCAAGGACGCAGGAGCTCCCGATGCAGATCGTTTAGCCGCCGAACCACCAAATATAGGTACAACTAATATTAACGGGAAAAAAATTAGATAAAGAACGAAATATTGCAACAAAACTTCTCACCTAAATCCCATAACGTTCTCGCCAACTTCCGATTAGGACGGTCCTTGTTCCTCATAATGTCGAACGCTAAACCAGCCATTGCTGAAGCCAAATCTAAGGCTGTACTCCACCGAGCATCCAAGTTAAGCAGAAACTCCCATTCTTGGTTAGCGAGAAGTACAGCTACGCAGTATTCGACAATTTCGGACCGAGGAATGATTGTTTCGCCGGTCGCTTGGGCTCCCAAACAAGCTTTGCATTGAGAAGACAATTCTCGCATGCCTAAAGAACCAGAAAAGCCCAAGAAAATATTTTTATTGGATTTTGGGTATGTAATAAGTTAATTTACTGGTATAATGTGGGTATTCTTCCAGAAACTTGGTCATGTCCACCAAGAGGATTTCCCATTCGACGAGTTTTAGGAGTTTGTAAGTCGATTGATAGTTTAAGCTCTGAGGCCCAGTTTTGATCTTCACTTGATTGGCTACTACATTTAGAAACTCCTTCGAAAGATCATAGTCCTAACAAAAAAGAAAATTAAGACGAAGTTCCATTAAAAAAAAGAAAACTAACTTGTAAAGCTAGAAGCTGCTTTGCTTTGGCCAACAAGATGTAACTGAAGTCCTGTAGGCTGCCTTTAGGTAGCGACATGATTACGCTCTGCAAGGGTATCGCCATTTCCCACTACAGTAGGGTGCATTTATCGTGGTCTTAGAAAACCTTATAACAATTCACGAAAAATTATTTTTGGTCTTACTTTCATATCCAGTGTCCAGAAAGACTGATTAGGAATCAATTGAGATAAACGGCCTAAATATGCCTGAATATCTGGTATCGAGAAAGACTCGAGGAGTTTGGCGACAAGAATATCCGCAGATATACGTGGAGAATCTAAAACACAATCACTTAGCTCGTCACAAACTGGTGAAATTACTAGAATCATTGATTGAAAGGTACTTGACACGGGGAAACTATCCTCTTTCTTCGGAACAACTGTTTGCAGGTCTTGGAAGGATTTGGACAGCTCCTCGTCCTCAAATACGGTGGAAATCTTCATGTTATTTATAACATTCAGGATCTGCTGTTCCAAGGAGTTATTCGTAAGGATTCGCTTTAAGAAGAAACGAATATTATCACGTTGGAGGGGACTGCAGCTTGGTAAAATCGTTTCCAAGCTCTACACAAGAATTCCGGTTAACATACCAGGTAAATTGTGTAAAGAATGGGGTATTACTGTCAGAAAATAATGCCAGGCAGTCATGCCTTCCGCGTTCATTCTGTTCAGACTGTTGGATGGAACAGGGAGACCATCAATGACTCGTCGTATTTGATTCAAAGTCTGGACTTTGAGCAAGAAGTCTCTAGCTACAGTAAAGGTTCCACTTTCGGATGCTCCAGCAATATCTAACTCGGCCATTTCTCGATAATGAAACGGAATACTTCGTTGAACATTATCTTCTTGCAAGATATCCAGGAATCCCTTAAAAAGCATATCAGTAATCACGGCGGAACAAAATAAACTAGAAAATGTACCGTAAATTGGTTTTTGATGGAATTGAAGAATCTTTCAAGACAATCCGATGTTTTATCTTGAACAATAACGTCCCACTGCAAGCCTGTTGCAGACATGTACCCTTTCAGAAAGTCTTCTTTGATGTTGCAAAACAAGAAAGGAGGAGTCAAGGAGGCGAAAGTTTTCCCAGCTTTGGCAAAATGAGGTTTAGCTTGGGTTGCACTGTTGGTGCACATATAAATGCAACCCAAATCGTAATGCAACTGAAAAAAGTGCCATTATTAGTGTTATATTTTTAAGGAATGTTTGGGTTTTCTTTACTTGGGATTCAAATTCTTCTCTGGAAACAAGACAACCGTCTTCCCAGTCATGCTGTACGTCCACCGTGTCTTCTTTTAAGTTGGCAAAGGTATTAAGGTTGGGAACTCGAGGGACTGGAACACCATTTGCCAAGGCGGTACTGATTTTCTTTAATACGTCTAAGGAAGTAGGGGAATACGCATCTAACTGCCTCATGAGAAGATCTAGAAGCTGGGGAGGTACAAAATTGATTGTCTGTCCACCTGGCCTATAATTGCACAAACAGATAAATGCTAGCAATAGTTAACAACGTTTAAAACGCAAAAAGATACGAAATTTTCAGATCTGGATAAACTGAAAACTTACATTGGGATCATGAGTGTTGGTTTTGGCTTTATGATAGTTTGGCTAGATCTTATAGCCCATAACACCCAGCGATGGAAGATGAATAGGGCAAACAGGCAATGTCCTGGTAAAGTGGAAATATCGAGGTTTTTGTGAGATTGTACATCCGTAAGGCTTTCCTTGGCTATGAATAATAGATCCAGAAACAAGGTATGTTGCATTGGCAAGGGAACCCTGGACAGGATCAGAGTTAGTGGTAGGATTTATATGGGAGTAAACATTTAACTGACTTTCCTTCTAACGCTTGAAAATTCCATTTCAAATACGCAACTACTTTTAATGCCAAAATACGTAGAGCTAAGCTTTTCTTAGATCTTGGAGTATCGGGAATGAATTCTGGTTCTTCCACAAGGACAACTTGGTCGGTTTTCTTTTGCGCGTTGGAAAGAAACTGTATGATCAAATCCGTTGGGTTCAGATCTAGCACAGAACCATTATTATACATTAATTTAAATTAATTATTTAAAATTTTAATGTAGCCTTGTAAGATTTACCAAGTGTTTTCTTGTTAAGCTGTTTCTCAAGGAGGGACGAATCCAGCAAATATTCAAACCACAAAGTCGTGTTACTGGTTAAAGTTTTATAGGATTCTGAGTCCCCACCTTCCATAGCAAATTCTATATCCTAAATAAGAAAAAACAAATTAGAAAAATTCTTGTCTAGACTCTTTTTCTAAGCTTGTAAAACCGCAGTTTACTTATTAATTACCGGAACAGCTTTTCAAAACACAACACGACGAATTACAGCACTTGGCCCGCCTCGCCAAATTTCCACGCGAGTTTATTTGTGAAAATTACCACAAAATTTGACGCCTCCACGGTTTACTGTTTCAAGTGTATGTAAACCGCAAAAGGATGAACCTACTGGTACCTCCCTAGCAGTGTTCCGGAACTTCTTTTTTTCCGGAACGTCGTTCCCTACCGTTCTTCGGTCTACTTCTGTCGCTCCGTTCCGTTGGCAAAATTTTCAAAAGAACTAGTTCTGAACGGCCGTTCCGCCCCAATATAAAGTTCCGTTCCGTTCCAGATCCGTTCCACTCAAGATCCGATCATTTTATGGAAAACAATTAAAGCAGAGTGGGAAAGTTTCTAAGTGTGGCGACTAGATGGCCCAAACACTACATTGCCTAGATGCTAGGTGGCGTTGTATGGGAACGGTCAGGGAACGGTAAATTTCCCCAAAAAACCGTTCCGTTCCCTGCCATTTTCAGTTCGACGCCGTTCCGTTCCCGTTCCGCCCAAAAGAGCGGAGCGGAACGGAACGGAACGGGGTTTTCTGGGAAGTTCCAGAACACTGCTCCCTAGCACTTGGTACCGCTGATATTTTACTCTAAATGTGAAACGGAAAATGCCTCTCGGAAAAATGGAAAAGGCTGAACCATGGGCCGAACCGGTATAGACCTTTTGCCAAATTACGCCTTTCGCGGCAAAAGTTGGCGAAATCCGCCATTTTTTTTTTTTTTTTTTTAGTAATATTGGCGTATAGGCATAAGCCTGTTGCCAAAGTTTATTATTAAAAGCGTACATTTATAATAGGGTAGGGGAAAGGGATATCACAGCACGTTATCACATTGGGCGGCCTTTGTAAACTGGCAAGCCCTTCTTCGTAGGTTACGTCTATGTTAGAGCAGGTTTACTGTTGGGATAATTCTTTACGTTTCGGGGATTCTATTGCAGACAAGGAGCTAAAGCTCGAGACTGCCATTTTTCCGCCATTTTGAGTACATGTAAGTTAAGGTAAACAAACAACAACAAACTGTTTTCCGTGAATATTCGTTTTGGGTTTTGCTTACAGCTTTTACAAGTAGCTTAGGTAAACAAACAAAAAGACACAATAAGACACAAAGCAAAACCAATATTCATGGAAAGCAGTTTGTTGTTGTTTGTTTACCTTAACTTAAATGTACTCAAAATGGCGGATTTCGCCAACTCTTGCCGCGAGAGGTGTAATTTGGCAAAAGCTCTATGGCCGAGCCCCCTCGGCAGCTGCGTAAGCCATTGTGGCGTCATACGAGAAGTAACCATATGACGTCATAGCAGAAGAAACTTGCACATGACGTCATCGAAAATGATTGCTTGCTTTGCATACGGAACGCCATTTGGACCAAAATTCTAGTTACAACGGGGAGCGCTCTAAAACCCGTGGGTAACGCGTACCGTGAGACGCTGAACCTAAAACGCGTGGAACAAAAGTGTACAAGACGACAGGTTTGACTGTCGAATAAGCTGTGACAACCACATTTTCAAGTTTCCCGCTTTGAGGAAGGCGTCGGTCAAGCTGTTTCGCCTACCCCTTGCCTCTCTGGGGATTAAGCCTGCAGCTTCAAAAAGTGGTGACAAAAGGTCCATAAAGCTTCGTGCCCACTGGCAGTCAAATTGAATCAGTCGTCAGTCCCAGTCACGAAATGGCTTGACTGAGGGAGTGGTTTGGGCTCTGTTTTGGCTGACTGATACTGACTGAGATAATTCACATATTAGATAAAACCACACTCTTACATCTGGCGCAGTCGGTAGGATAGCGCCTTCTATATCCACGCTCGGTACCTTTTTTTTCTTTTTCCTTCTTTGAACAATTTTGCTTTTCTCTATTTGATCACCAACCTATCCAGACCATCCCCCTAATTCTGATCACCCTAAACCTCCAAAACCTTGTTTCGACCACCTACCTTCACGAACACGGCTGACGAAACTTTCGATTCTGACGAACCCAGGGCCACCGTATCGACCTACCTGGGCCACCGTGTGAAGACCACGACCGGACCACGCGCGACTGCAGCTCAGCTCAGCTTGAAGTCTGATACCCCAGATGTCGCCGAAGAGGATTTGGCACCAATGAAGATCCGTGACCACCCGACACCCCAGGACATCCGCGATCATCCGAAAACAGAGAAGACCCGAGACCACCAGTAGACGACCATGCCCACGAGATCTCCCAGATCGAAGAGTTAATCTCTGACCTCAACCTGCAATACCAAATCCCTCGACAATAACCAGACCACCGAGTTCTTTGCCCAACCAAGCCCATCCAAGCTATGCAGCAGCCCTTCTGTCACCATCACGTCCGTCGTATCCAGTCCAAAATCCGAATCCGGTCCGTCCGCCGTATCCAGTCCAACATCCGAATCCGGTTCGTCCGTTGTGTCCAGCCCCACGCCCAAATCCGGTGCGTCCGTCGCATCCAGCCGAACGTCCATACCCATACCAACGCACAAGACCACCAAACCCGTCAACCCGTCGGAACCAGCTACTCCGCAAACCTTCCGAGTCCAAATCCAACTACGGGACGTAGTTTTCCGGAGACCGGAGTGCTGTGAGAAAGCGTACTTTTCCTTTCCCAAACTCCGACAACCAGCTGACTCTCGAACACCAGACAAAACCGAATTCACAATCCACAAGCCACGTCCGCAACTCTGAACGCCCCTATAAAAGGGGGCAACAGGTCGTGAACTCGCTCTCTCGTCCACCAGCCGTCTCGCCAACCAGACCTCCCTCGTCCTAGACCTCTCCTGTCCACCAGACCTCTCGTCCACCAGCCGTCTCGCCAACCAGACCTCTCCTGTCCTTCAGACCTCTCTTGAACTTCTCTTGTTCACTCGCGCCATCGTCCTTCAGACCTCTCTTGCTCTTGCCGTTCGGACCTCGCTTGCCCGCCAGTCCCCTCTTCAGTAACCCGTGAAATCCGTGTAAGTACATCTTGCCCTCGTGTTCCGTGCCTATGCCGAAATCCAGACCTCGTGTTCCTATACCTAATTGCCCAATATCTCCTTAATTCCTGATCATCCAGTCCATATTCACCTGACCCTTGACCACCCTAGTCCACCTGATTGCCAGGGCGTGTTTATTGTTGTGAACCTGTTCAGTTCCGCGAATTGGGCCCCTGCCCAATTCGCCTCGTGTTAGTCCACCTCTGTAAATTCATTTCGGACCACCTTTCAGCCCTTCAGGCACGGTTAAATATATAAACTTTAAACCTTAAAATTCGTGAGTTAAATACTTACACCGGTGCCAGTTAATTCGTATGGCTTTAACAGTATTTAGGTATTATATTCATAATCAAATAACAAAGTGTCATGCATGTTTTTCATAAAACTTTCTTGGCAATGTGTTCCGTTCAGGCTCCGTCAAGGGTCCCCAATTCAATTCCATTTGAATTATCTCCGTCAATATCAGTCAGCCAAAACAGAGCCCAAACCACACCCTCCGTCAAGCCATTTCGTGACTGGGACTGACGACTGATTCAATTTGACTGCCAGTGGGCACGAACCTTTAGTCCATGGCGTACACAGGCTGTGTTCCCACTGCTAACCTAACACCGGTGTTGAGTTAGCGTAACCCGGGTTGGCCTAACACGTGTTCCCATTGGTATATAAATAAGTAACCGGGTTAGGATTGGTATCGACTTTAACCATAGATTGATACTGGAAAGCGTTCAATCGGACTGTATTACCTAATATCACACTAGAAATTTGTGAACAACAACAATTGAAACATAAAAACAACACAAGGAAAAACCGCATCCGATATTTGTTATGGACGAAAACGAAACGTTACGTTTCTTTTCGTTTACAAACAAGCTAGAATGGAGCTTTTTATGGACTGTCTCTTCTGCTCTCCATTTGATCCATTTTTCTTGGAATCAGCCATATACATATAGATTTCTAAACAACAACGGTTAATTTAGTTATAGTTTTTCAGTAAGAAACACTTTATTTGTACTGTTTTTATTCCACTCAACTGAGGCGAAAACGAAGCTTGGCTATAGGTAAAAGCAGCGTTTGTTTACAATACACGTAACTCCCCCTCAACGCAAAAGCGCACAACGTCTCAACCCGACTTTGCTGGGTTAACCCCATTTCAAAATGGGGTTAACCCTGACGGTGTCTAACACCACTTTCAACCCAGGTTTGGCTAGTGGAAACACTCGGGTTAGTTAATCCGGGTTAATTTCGCTCGCTAACCCGGGTTAAGGAGGCAGTGGGAACACAGCCTGAGTGGAGCCTGAAAATCTTGACGCGAAGAGAAAGGTACTTTCTGTGTTTGAGCGTGTAAATTAACCAAAGCACCCTATAAGACTTGTTTGAGCGTTCAAAAATTATAACGGTAACGCTTCTGTATTTGCTTGTTTATATACTTCTTTATGTTTCATTGTTGAGTACGTCAAGTAAGGCGGAGTCAATCGCAATATACCAGGGTCGCAAACTTTTTTGTAACTTTCACACCTGGAAACTGAGTTACGAACCCCTTGAGTAAAGGATAAGCACTAACTGCACAGTATAGTTCACCCAATACGTTTTGTGTGATGGGGCCGAGAGATTTATGTATAGTACCATCTGAAATATAATTCCCAAACCCCCCGACGGAGAAAAAAAAAACGAGCATATTTGGCAGCTTATTGCGCAAACGAAGAAGGTCCAGGTTAAAAAATACCAAGGGGTTCGCAACTCGTGTTTAACTTCGTACACCCTGACCACTGTTAAAAAATGTTAAACTTTTTAAGGCGTATAACTTGTTTTTTAGCTTTTCAATTTAACAGTTTAACTAAGTTTAACATTTTAACCCTAAGTTTAACAGTTTTAACCCTAAATTTAACAGTTTAACCCTAAGATTTATTTTGGTTAAAAAAGCCTTTACCTACCAACGGAGTTACGAACCCATTGAAAAATACGCTTTAATCTGTAAAGGATGGGAAAAAAAGAAGTACTGTATTTATACCTACAATCCAACTTCTTCCTTCGGTTTCATAAAACAAAAAGAATTACCGTTGGTTCGCTGCCATCTTTGATGAAGTATTCAAATGTTACTACATAGTCATGTAGTAACTTATTTTTATCCATATGATCAGGCGCCTTTAATTTTCCGGGATCTATCATTACGTATAGAAGTAACTTCGGATTTGTACCAAGGAAATGTTAATTTTGTAACTTCGACATGAAATGACGTTGGCTATGGATAACAGGATGACGTAATCCGTTGTGAGGGAATCATCACCGTTTCCATATCCATGAACCGAATGGGCATTTTATTCAACTCTAGATTTTCGAATTTTTCGCATGATCTCATTGTGCTCTTTATGAAAATCCATTCGGCGCCACACTTTTTGACACGGCTTATTTGCACAAGGATTGCAAAGATTGCAGGTAGTTTTGTATAGTTCTATAGTTGTTGTGAAGTTGGTTTCGTTTTCTAACTCATCGAAGCAGTATTCGTCAAAATTAAATTGTTCTTTCAATATCTCGGGTGAATACATAATTGACAAGGTTGATTCGTGGGATGACTGGCAGGCGTTTGGAACTATCCGAATTCGCGTATCCCACAATCGTCACCAGATCGTTTCCATTGCATGTTGTGCAGTTAAGCGGGGTGGGGTTGGGGGATGGAAGTAAAAGTTTGAGTAAGTTTTGTTTTTGGCGTTGTGCATTACCCAACAATTTCGGTGTTAGGAGATTAGGATGCCGTGGACGAAATGCGCGAGGATATTGTGTTTAGATACGGAGCAGACCCAGAAACCCAATTTCTCTTCATTTCACTTTCCGAAGCTAGAGAAAAAATGGAGAATACCTTGCGAAAGAGATGTATCGCCCTAGGATATTTTTCTTGTAACATTTTCAAGACGTTCGGTTTCCAGACGAGTATGACAAACATTGAAATGCCTTGCACCATTGTCCACGTGACTGTCACTAGTGCCACGTAAACATTACCACAAATGATGTTCACTAGTTCCATGATCCACTGCGACACGCCCATCAAAACGAATATGCGAAATAATGTGAATAGCCTTACAAGGAACCCCGTTAAATGAAATTAGCTTTTTGTTTTAACTTGTAAGAGTTCAATGGTATACCTTTTGTGGACGCATTTCTTGGAAACGCTAGCTGCATTTGTAATGTTATAGTAGCAAACAGCGGCCCAGATGAAGTTTATGGTGTTGAAAATCACGACGATTCCAATATAACTCTTGCGGCACGTATTTACTATTTTATCACCTTATTGGAAAAAAATTACAAATTGATTTTATTCAAACATTCCGTAGGTATAGGCATTCTTCACTCGCTTACTTGAAACAAATAGTTCCGCTTGAAACCTACGAATAAGTAGTGCAAGCCCCTCAAAAAGTAAGGGAGTACCCCAAGCCAAAGCTGAGTTGTACATAAATCTTCGACATTGCTTGTTGTCGCGTTGTTGCATAGTCTGGACGTATCTTGATTTTTAATTAACAACTTTAGTATGGGAAGAAAATAAAAAGATGGGAACTTAAAGATAGGAAATACAAAGATATGTTACCTAAACATATTAAGTAGGTCCAGGGAGATTATTCCCGTCCATGCGATTGTCACGAAGAGAAAGTAGTGCGTAAGACTAGCTAATAATGAAAGTCAGATTATTTGTTGGGAGAATACTTAGATAGGAGGTTACTATACCAAGAATAGGATATTCCCTATCGGACGAGAGATTTCCAAAAAATAGCTTGCAGGCGATTATGAAGTACAGTAGGCTCATAGAGCCCACTAAACTCATCGTATTCATGCTGCTTTGTTTTTTGCGAAGTTTTTCGAGAAAGGCGTAGACGAGGAAAGTGACCGCCAGAAAACTAGCGGAAATCAAATATAACAAAGAGAAGACTTCTAACACAGGTATGTCATTCCGTTTCCGAAAATTCGATTCCGTTTCCGAAACTTCTCCTATTAAAAATACTCCCATAATGGTATTCTGCCACGAATACTTCCAGTAATAGATGTACGTACTCATCATCATCACACGGTAAGGAACTGACGAAGGTTGAATTTTTCGATTGTGCGTGTTCCACAGTCGTCACCAAATCGTTTCCATTCTTTTGAATGTCCATGTTGGGTCTGGGAAGTTCTTGAACGTAGGCAGAATTTCAAAAGCAGTAGGTATCAGTCGAATTGGCCACATGAGGAATGTGAAGAGAGGTGTTACGATTCTTCGTTTGAACAGACGGCAACGTGCAATTGCCTTTGGAATTCAAACCCTGGCCAGCTGGACAACATTTCGGGAGTTTTACTTTGAATTCTAAACAAGCAACTACGGTGCTTTGGCTATTGCTGTCGAAATCAACGCAAAACTTGTGCGTACTGAGGGAGATATTTCGTGATGTTTCGTGAATAAACAGTTGTCCCTCTATTAACGTGAATAAGTTATCCTTGTTAATTTTAAAAATTTTCTTTTCAGTATGTTCTGGGCAGATGTTGCCATAAATGATTTCGATGTTTTCCGTATCGGAAATGGTGAAGCTGCTTAATATCTTTTATTTAATAATAGTTTGCTCGTCCTCTTGATGTCCATCTGCAACGAATTGGGGGGATTTACATGAAGAATCCTCATCCGGATCGAACGTGGAACCCATAGGACAACACTTGCGATAGCAATTTGTCGTATTGCATTGTGTTTGTATTGTAAGTTGAGTTTCTTCTATTTCGGATTTACAGGTTAATTCTAGGGGTTTTGCCTAAAAAGTAATATAATTTAATTTAAAGTTAAATTGATTTTAGAGTAATTTGAACTCCGGCAGAAGCTCAAGGACTTCGTCTGAAGCGCAACAACTTACAGCTTCTGTTGTAGAGTCACTGATATAACGTGCTAACACGGGGTTTGCTATTAAAATATAGATTAGTACAAAGAAGTCCATCTTCATGTTGCACTGTATTTTCGGATAACTTCTAACGGAAAATATAACTGATCACAGCTTCGAAACCAGCCTAATATATCAGTTAGTCCTTGGGTATAGGCCTACACGAGCTTCACTCGACCAAAAAGCTTTTCAACTGAATTGCCTTCGCATGGCGTTTCTATAATGTTACACGGGTCGGAAAAACCCCAAGTTTCCATCTTTGCCAGAAACTGGTTTTTGGTCATTAAAATGCAAGATGCAAGATGCAACCCTGTATGCAAACTCGCATGGCAACTTTTTCGAACCTTTGCTACGGAGTTAAAAGGTTTTCGCATACACTTCTAAAACTTCCCCGCACAATAGATTTATTACAGGTTATGTACTCGTGGGACTGCAGGTAAGGAATTACGTATCGATATAAGTACTCACTGTATCGTACTCGTTTTTTTTCCTTTTCATTTAAGAAAGAAGATTTTTAACATGACAAAGTTGTTTCTTGCGGCGTGTAACATTTCCGAGTGAATTGCAGACTGTCCAATACATTGCAAAAGTCAATTTTCATGAACTATTGAACTCGATTGTAAAATTTTTTATCCTTAGGATATATTAATATTCCAGTTTACCTTTTGTTTTGTCTTGTCTTTTGTTTTTCGTATCTCACTGTAATTTTCCACCTTGATTTACATACCATATTCCATTTCGAATTACACTGGTGCTTTTCGCGTTTCACATCCTTTCCGTTCCCGCGTTTTTCAGCATTTCATGTTCGTTTTTATAAGTATAACTTATTCCGACGAGATGGCGGGAGAGTCTTGATAAAGACATTTGTTTTTGTTTTTTGAAATTCCTCAAGATGAGGAAAACCAAATTAGGGAAACAAAGACGAAGTGAACAAAGCAATGGAAAGCCTTCGAGTACTTTAGCAGGTTCCTCGAATAACAGTAGCACTCCAAAACAAGGTACTCTGTTGTCATTTTTTACCAAAGTGGCAACGATAACTCCTACTCAAACGCTTGAATGTG
>JAGJRP010000292.1:0-35976 GCA_022832235.1 Lepidurus couesii | reverse complement strand
TTGAATGTGTTCCTGAGTCTCAATCAAAATACCCCAGAACACTGAAAACAAAAGTAACCCCAAGCTCCACATCTTGCCTCAAAACATCAAATACTGTTATTTGTCCAGTATGCAATCAGCAAGTTTTAAGATTCAAAATCAACCAGCATTTAGATGGAGATTGCACATCTTATACAACCTCGAGTTCCGACCTGCAAGTTAGCAACACGCAAGAAGACAAACCTAGCATTCGTCGAGAAGAGGATGACGTCGTAATACTTGAGGAGAAAGTCACCACAGGATCCCTTGATCTAACGCAATCTTTACGTATCAGCAGCAATGCCAAAGTAGCAGCTCTAACCGACCATTCGACTAACGAAACCGAAATAAAAAATGCTCAGAAAGTTTTCTTGGGTAGCCCGTGCTCAAAATCCCCACCATCTTTCCGGAGATTAGAGAAAAATGATTCACCTGGGACAATTCGTTCTCCAAAAACTACCCTCGGCAGATCCAAATCGGCGACCGATCTCTCAACTTCAGCTGGTTCCAATTCTCCCAACACTCTAGAGAGACAAAATAAAACTTCACCTAAGAAAGCCAGTCGATTTTCTCCTCGACGTTATTTACACAGTCCGTCAAAGCAGAGACCCGAATCATTGAGACGAAATCTATTTTCTTCGCCACCCAAGAACCCGGCCCCGTCTTCATCAGTCGTTTCTCCGTCGAAAGAAGGTATTCCACGCAAAACCTATGAAGTGCCGTATTATTTGGAAAATTTTCAAAATATTATTGATTCCATTCACGGCGATCCGCATTACGCGCACTTGTTCGATTCTAACGACCGCCAGCACATTGAAAATTTTGTTAATTTAACTCCGAACGCCAGGAAGCTTTACGTTCGACTCTTCCAGCGGAAATTCGCCTGGCACCGAATCGAGAAAATCGAGTATGCCGAGATAGCTCCCAACTTGGAACCTTATTTGCTAGAACTGGTAAACGTTGAATTTCTCCGAGATGGTTAGTCAGGGCTGCGCGGTATTCGCGAAACGAATTTAATGACAGTAAGTTTTTAGTAAGCGCATTAAAAGAGCTAGAAGAAGCCGTGGAACTCTTGTCGGCGCCGGAGTTGAAGCAGCTGTGCAAAGAATTGAAACTTGCTCCTGCTCTTAGCAAGGAATTGTCTGCCCAAACCATCGTCGACTTTTGCAAAAAACACAAGAAGAATTTCTTCAGCGCCAAATCAAGCTGCGATATCACCCTTAGCAAGTATGCACAACGGATAAACATCTTTTCTCAGATATTTCATATGAGAATTTCTCGTAGAGCAAAAACTATTGTTCGCTGTTGCTTCAAGTTGAGCGAGTTGCCGCGTCGAACGTTTCTAAGGAAACTAATGTTGCATTCTCTGCCTCAGCAGTCGGAAGAAGATGAGGAGAGAGGCCAGCATCAGCCGTTACTTACCTTGCTTATGGTAAACCTGGGTCGGATGAGTTATCCTGCTTATCGTATTATAAAAGAACGACATATTTTTCCCACTAGAGAGCGGCTATTACAGTAAGTGCCTTGGAAAAACTTTTGTAGAGTTGTAAATGGATTTCCTCAGGTACGAAGAAGCGTCGCATTTGGATAATCAGGTTCGCGATGCTGTGGAAAGTAACAAATGGCCCACCGTTTGTCAGCTAACTGAAGGCCTGCTCGAAAAGTTTCTCGCTATGCTTGAAGATGAAGAATTCACGTAGTTTTCGCAAATCAGAATTCATTTCAAAAGATCACTAAAAATTACAATTATAGACTGCATGATAAGACGCTACCGTTGTTTCTACGCAAGTTTACACCGGGTTCGGCGTATTCGTATTGTTTAACCAAACGAGTGGAAGCTCTTCAACGCGACAAGAATTATTTGCAAGCGGTTGATATCCTGACGCATTTGCTCAGCCAAAAGACCTATCTGCCGTATTATCGGGGTCATTGGTACGAACGCTTAGCTCTCAATTGTGATCAACATTTAAAAGACAGGAACCAGGTGAGCATTCCTTCTTTTTATTTTTTTTGAAGAAACTTTTAGTAATCCGATATTTTTTCTGTTGCGTTTGCCACAGGCATACCAAGCTATATTGAATGGCTTGCAAGACGATTATGTTTCGCCTTCGCATAAATTAGCCTTAAGCGTACGAGCACGCAAATGGCTGAAATCGAAGCAGTACGAAGCGTGGGTCAGTCAAGTTCAAACTCTTACTTTAATTTCGCCTACAGACGCTCCGACCGTCGTTATTCAAGGACGTTCTCTGCCAAGGTGTGGTAATTTATTATATTTCCTGGAAACGTTTATCACATTTTTTTAATTTTTAGAGACACTCCTGGGTATAAAATGTCTTTCATTCGGGGCGATTCGGATACGAATGCATCGTCAGGAGAGCTTACCATTTGTTCGGTGGAGGAACTAGTCATTGGGCATTATGAGAGTTTAGGATTCAGAGAAGGTATCCATGGGGAAGGATCGACTTTAGTAACTCTGCTCGGCTTGTTCTTTTGGGATATTTTGTATGACATTCCCATGTCTGATGTATTCTTGAGCCCACATCAATCCGCGCCGTTGGATTTAACCTCGCCGGAGTTTTACACCAATCGGAAATTTTTCATTGATGGACGAAGTAAAGAAATTGAGAACTGGAGCCCGGAAGAGGCTGTCGAGTTTATAAGGAAAGTGTGGGAGACAAATAATGGCACCGTTTCTCTAGTCAGTTGGGATCGTTTCAAAAGCTTTGAACATTTACAAGTAAACCTTCTAAATTGATACCCTTCCGGGAGTTGTTTACTTTTATCGTTTTTTGGTAGGGTTTGGTGCACTGCATGGGAACGTCGGTGCTAGCAGGGATTTTCCATCGATTAGTCGTAAACCACCGTCAATTTCGTTCGGGTTTCCCTGATTTAATAGTCTGGAATCCAACAGAGAAAGTATATTTTTGTTTAGTATTGAACGAGTTTTTATTAGTTGTTGATTCCATAGACATATCGCATTATTGAAGTTAAGGGCCCCAATGATCGGTTATCCACGAAGCAGATCGTTTGGCTGGATTACCTAGTATCCATTGGTGCTCAAGCGGAAGTTTGCTATGTTGAAGGTACTACTTTTCCATATAATCGAATGCCCAAATCAGTAAATTAGCCATTCCAGCTATTGGGGCCAAGCGAATAACACCTGCCTCTCGCACGACTCGACAAAAGAAAAATTCCAAACCGGTAGTCAGTAGCCCTGCCCAGCCTTCAACCGAGAATGAAGCAATGGAAAGTGATTTTATCTCTACGCCTAAGCGTAGGCAGAATAAACGAATACCTCCTTCCTCTATCCGCACTAGAGCCAAAGAGGAGAATGTTGAATCCAGTATCCCTTCCAAGCCTTCATCACCAAATGAATCGTCGTCTTCTCCAAAGCGTAAAAAGAAACGTACAACTTCCAAACCTACCGCTTAATTTAACCCACCTCCCATTTTATAGATAATTTAAATTGAATTTTTAAGTCATATAGTTTTTTACTTGCAATTAATCATTTATTAAAATAAATACTCTTCGAAATTTAGAGTCTGGGTTTTTCAAATATTTCAGTGTCAATTACTTAATAATCCTTAGTAGCGTACACGGTGGTGGGGTAAGACTCGTATTTTGGTGTGGTCGCGTACTCTTCTTTGACGTAATCTCCAGCAGGGTACTTGGGTTGGTTGTAGGCTGGTTGAGCGGCGTAAGGAGCGGGGGCAGCTTTGTATGCGGGTTTGTGGTCATCCGTTGGGTAAGATTCGGGGTACTGCTTCGCTGGAGTGTACACAGCGGGGTAAGCGGATTGGGGCTTGTAGTCATTGGAAGGATACGTTTCGGTGTATTGCTTGGCAGCGGGGTAAGCAGATTGGGGCTTGTAATCATCGGAAGGGTATGCTTCAGTGTATTGCTTGGCGGGGTACACAGGTTTGTTGTAAGCTGGTTGAGCCTCAGTGTATTGCTTTGCCGGGTACGCAGGTTTGTTATAAGCAGGCTGTGGCTTGTAGTTGGTGGAAGAAGCTTCAGGGTACTTGGCTGGGGTGTAAGGGGAGGGGCTTGGGTAAGATTCCTTGTTGTAGTCGGTGCTTGGGTAGGATTCCTTGTTGTAGGCGGGGCTTGGGTAGGATTCCTTGTTGTAGGCGGGGCTTGGGTAGGATTCCTTTTTGTAGGCGGGGCTTGGGTAGGATTCCTTAGCGTTGTAAGTGGGGTTAGCATACTCGTTTTGGTACTTGGGTTGATTGTAGGCATGGCCAGAGTAAGGTTTGCTGTCGTATTTAGCTTCACCTTCGTATTTGACATCGGCAACGTAACCATAATCGTCGGCTTTGTAAGTTACGATTTGGACACGGGAGTCAGGGAGGAGAACGCGGTAAGAACCAGTCACAATTTTGCCATCGCTGCCCTCTTGGTGGGAAAAGTCGTTGTAGCTGGCTTCATCGTACACACTCCAGTCAAAATTGTAGGGCATAGGCGCCTAAATTCAAACCAGTGTATTAGAAACAATGCATTTGTAAGATTATGTTTGACTTACGTAACTTTCGTAGTTCTTTTCGTAGCCAGCAGCTTGTTGGTAATTCGGTTTCGGGTAAGCGGGATACGCTACCTCGTTGGCGATGGCCGCGGCCAAGAGACTGACAACAATGAAAATCTGGGAAAATCAAAATCACGTTATGAGTAATCACTTTTCACATCTTTAGACTAAGATTATGCAGTTGGCATTAAACAGTTTTTTTTAATACTTTTGCTTACCTGCATGTTGTTGTAGGTTGGAAGGTGTCAGATGAACTGATGCTGGTTTTGGAGCACCACGGAGTATTTATACTACTTACCGAAGGCTTGGAAAGTTCTGAGCCATTTGGTAAGATAACCCTGGTCCGCTTAGGCCAATTCGACAGCGTATTGCCTTTTTCCCATGACCGCAAGCTAATCTGATTTTTTGAGCGACGCCGTAGTCGCGTGTCGACGCCTCTGCCTCGGGTGCGTTTTACCTTCGGGATAATTTCGCCCTTCACACACTTTCGGTCCGATTTCGGACATTGTTGTCTGAACTCTATATTCACCTTACAAGATAAAATCGCTAACATCCGCTGTTAGTTTGGAGGACGTGCCCACGAGTTGCGTTTAGGCTTTTTACGAGGAGGCTCGAACTCCCCCGACTTTTTTACCCAAGGAGAAAACCATTTGGAAGTCAGTAAGGCCAAGGCCGTTTTTGAAAAACTCCGTTGAAACTGTTCTTCAAAGGTAATAGAATAACAGGACAACAAACATTCGTTTCGAAATTCGTGACTTTTTTTTCCCCCAATGTGCTTTGGATTGGGTAAGTAATCCACGCGCTCGTAACCGAATTCCAGTTTCTCTTCGCGTGCGAATTATATTAGTTGTCGAAAATTGCGGGGTGCCATTTCCTTACCGCATTATTCGGGCGTGAAATGTATAAGTTGAGAAACCCTTAATTTTAGAAAGCTTTCTTTTCCAATAAAAATCCTTTAGTTCAGCATTACATTTATTAGAATTTGGACTTACAATAGGAAATCAACCACTTTGTAATTAGACAATACGGGACAATGGCGACAGGAAATAAACCAAGACCACGATAAAGGTGTACGGTGGATAGTATTATGGAGTAGAAGTGCTTTAGAAAGCAAAAAACAAGTCACTATTTTTCTTTCAATTACGCAAAAATAATTAAGTTTTTAATGCTTCATTTCAAAGTCCACTCCAGGAAGTCGCCCTTCAATCTTCTTGGAAATTACAGGTTCTTGATTGACTGGTTAAAAAACGTGTCAACACACAACAATATACACAGGAATAATATGGGCCGGATTTACATGTGAATATTATCCCCGTTTCGTCCTTAAATTTCCTTTTTTTTATCCGAAGTTGTCATCCTGGAAAGTTTTACAATATCTTCTTGGCAATAACGTGCCCAATTCCTATCTATGCCATGATTAGAACGCTAATGCTCCACTCCCAAGTACTCGATCGTTCTCATTATCTTTCTCTAAAAACGAGGTGCTGTGGGGACTACTTGTGTGGTGCCAGCCATTTGGGTGCGAATGGCTTGAGCAGCAATGTTGGTAGCAGCACCTTGGACGTGCTCATTGCGCAAAACGCCAGTCGTAAATTCTTGCTGGGCTTTGGCGAAACTAGCGCCCGTGTTGCGGTACAAACGCTGAACCTGAAACAAGATAATAAAACACTTTTGCTGCATCTCGCGCTCCCTTCTTATAAAGATTTCTTACCTTCACGATCAACAGAAAGTCCACGAATGCTGCGCTAGCAAAACCAAGTCCAATCAGAAGTACAATAACACCAACGACAATGTTGGAGACGCCACCCTGCGACAATACAGTCAAACCCACAATGATCCCACTATAGAGACAGAAGTTACACGACGATTAATTAAAATTTTGAATCCTTTCTTCTTTGTATGGCATACCAGCTTCCCATGTTTGTAAGTCCAATAGCTTGCACGACAGAGGCTATAAGTTGGGCAAAGAAGATTACGAAAAAGACCATAAAGTTGAAGGACGAATCCGACCGGAATGCCTTGTATACGGGCCTAAACCAGCAAACGTAAGACGCTGGAGTAAACAGAATGCCATAGAGCAACGCCAAGCCGAACATGGCACCCGAGCCATTGTTAATGAAAAGCGCCAAGCTTCCGAAAATGTTTAACACGTACAGCAGGGTATGGACTAAGAATGAGGAGTATTATGTAGGGTTTAATTAAGATATCTGTCACGACTCACAAGCCCAGACGTAGTAAATTAAGCGAACAATCTTCTGGAACTCGGGGGGAATCTCCACATTAATATCCTGGTAGAAGCATGGCTGTACGCAAAACTTCTCAGGTAGAGGCGGCCAGTTGTTCCTACGGGCTAAATATGCAGTAATAAGTGGGGTGTTTTGGTTTCCTTTCAGGATTTGAGAATACTTACAATTGAATGGAGCGCCACGTAATTCCTCTTCGCGCCTGGCAAGTTCTTCCGCTTTGCGTTCTAGTTCTTCTTGCCGTCTCTGATTTTAAGAAACGTTACATTACAGAATATATTAGCAATTAGCGGTTGACATAAAATGTCGACAATACCTTCAACTCCTTTAGATAAGCCGCACAAAACACACACGTAAACAACACAGTATATAGTTTACTTGTTTCCTAGTCAGTTTTATAACAGATTCCTACCTGAAAATCTGCAGTAGAGACTTGTGGGGCTTGACCAGGACTGACTACAGGAGGAGTTTTCGCAGGGGCCTGGTAAGTAGGAACATTCAGTGGTGGATTTACTGCTGCCGGTGGCTACAAAGCAAATCGAGAAGATGGGTTTGTAATCTCCTCAATATTTTTTTTACTTTTATTTTTACCTGGGCGGTTTTACCACTACCAACTTGGCCTCCAAATGGGTTGTAGTCTTCTAGCCCCTTTTGTGTATTAGTCGTACTGTTGGCAACCTGCTGAACTGATGGATCCTAGGGGGAAAACAATACACGTTAGCGTTTTGTTTAAAATTCAAACGACAATTTTATTTAGTCAGACACTACGCATAATTAACACTTACTGCGAAAGGGTTATCGTCAAAGGGGTTCTCTGTGAAACCTGACATTTTGGAGTACACACTTTAGAGCTTGCACCCAGTTAGAGCTTGCACCCAGTTTCGTCAAACGCTACACTTCCCAGCAATCGTAATCTACACTTGAGCGTAGAACACCTGACGTCAGGCAAAAGCGGAGGCGGAGGACGGACGAGGAGGCCGGCTTAAAGCGCTTTGGAAGATGACGTCAGACAGGAATTTCATTTAATTGGAATAAATCTATTAACTATCTAAAGAAAGATTTTAAAATATCCATGTCACACATAATACAATCTGACAGTTCATAAAGATAATAAGAATAAATTAGTTAATATGAATGGCAATGTAGCTTGTTTGGACATGTTTGGCGCGCTTGCTGTTTTGATCGGACACGAAACTAACAAAAATAGAAATGCCAAATGGGTGAAAATATTGACGACAACGTGAACAAAACTTCGGGACTGGAGAAAGGCGTTCGCGTGCGTTTATTGGAGGATGCAGCTAATGAAACAGTATCAAAAATTGCGTCTGACATGAAGTATGCATCCAATCCATTTTTTTTATAAATGCGCAAATATAATATCCTTTTTTATTTAGGCCTGGTCTGTTAGCTACTCATTTGAAAATACCCAAATTGATCATCACTGGACTCCATACGGATTTGGTAAATAATTTTAAGGAAAGAGCACAAAAGGAAGTTAAAAACTTCTTGGAGGAAAACGATTGTGAAATCTGGAAAAAGCTGAATGAATTGGATCGTATTGAGGAAAATACAACTACCAAGTCTGGTTATGTTGCCTGGTAAGTGGAAACCATTTCTACCAGTGCTATTTGAAACGCTGTCATATTTTTGTAAAGTATTTAAGAAGAATTTTCTGTCAGGCGACCTTCGGGTAATCCCACTGAGACCATGCTCGCATATGAAGGAGCTGAACTGAAAAAACATTTGGCCGTACTTAAGGATATGCAGATGAAACTTGAAGCGGAGACAGAGGTCTTGATTGCTAGGGTTAAAGAGGGAAGACATAGATTGATAACAGCCACACAACGCAGAGAGGAGTTCTTGAATAATTTCAAAAGGAATATCGAGAAGAACAGGGGAAATTAAGGGTGCTTGCCCATGTTGAGCTTGTTATACTCTCCATTCCTAAAACACATTACAATTTAAAAAATAAAATCCATTTTTCGATCTGCATATTGCCTTTTTTTTTTTATTTCGGTTCCCAGCAACGTAGGCTCACGCCTATTGTCGGTTTCATTTGTCAGGTACAATTAAAGGTATCTCCTTCACTAATCAAACTTAACAACAATTAGGGAGGTAGGGAGTAAAAGGGTAGGGGGGGAAAAGAAGAGAGGGTAAATTATGGGCTAGCGGAAACCTGGGAGGGAGGTAATAGGTAATTTAAGGTAGGAATAAGGTACAACAAACAGCTTTGGGTGCAAACAATTTGGGGTTCATGCGTGTTGAGGTAAAGCGTATGAGGTTTTAGCACTTGACCATCATTATATTGAAATTGCTGACCGAAAGAATAAGGCTATGACGTTGAAGAGTTTTGGTTCTGTTAGAATATTTTGGGCATTGAAGTGCATTTTTAAGGAGCTGAGACTTCTATAAGGAGCACAGCTCATCTTTCTTTATTCAGTCTTCTGCAGTTGAAAAGGAGATGAGGGTATCCGATATAGCACTTGAACGTCAATAGGCTGTAAGCCTACGACGTCATTAAAATTTAAAAAAAAAAAAGATGAGGGAGGTCTTGTCTTGACTGCAGATCTTGGCAAGGGCACACATCTGAGTCGCTCCTTCCGATACGCTTAAGATAGGCTTTGGTAGGGAAGTGAGTGGTTCGCACTTGTATTATTGTAGCGATTATGCTTCTGTGTGTTTTTGTGTGGATAATTCCACGAAGTGAGGGTCCTGCCTCCAAATCATTCAGGGGACTCTTTGCTGATTCCCGTCTGGCCCGCCATGTTGCGATAATTCTTTTCCGACTTATAACACTGAGTGATCTGTTAATGTATGCCAGAAAAAGAATAGGAGATAAAAGAGAGCCTTGTGGCACTCCCTCCTGGATAGCATAAAGTTGGCTTCTTTCCGTCCCGTGAGTCACGAATGCTCGGCGGTCTTGTAGGAAGCTCTTGGTCCATTTGATAATCTTTGCAGGCGCTTTCAGTTTTTTTCAATTCCATCTCCAGCTTTTGATGAACCACATTGTCAAACGCGCCTTTAATGTCGAGTAGGAGGGCAGTATGTACTTTCCCTCTATCAAAGCTGTTGAGCACAGAGTTGCTAGAATAAAGAAAGAAACTNACTATTACCGTATATCTTTGCTATAGTATGGCTATACGCTCTCCTTTCGAGGAATAGCGTAAATGAATGTATGTTTGTAAAATGTTCAAGGATTACTTAACTTCAGACCCAATAAATAGGCGGCAACGAGCAATGTTCACGCCGAGATTAAATAAAAAAAAAAAAAAGCAACGGAGTTACATGTTCAACATAAGGGCAACACGACACAAGGACGACTCGGAAAAAGGACTACGGTGCATCCGACTTAAGGACTACAAAACCCCGACTTAAGGACTAGGTTAGGCAAGGACTAGGTTGTTAGGTTAAGTTAGAGGGTGTGTAGTCCTTAAGTCGGGCGCACCGTAGTCCATTTGTCATGTCGTTCTTGTGTCTACGTCTCAACGGAAGATGCTGCACCCATCTTGCTCAGTACAATTATAAATTGTTTTGTATAGTTTTCAAAAATTACATGACTTGAGTGCCAAAGAAGGGATTTATCTCTTGCAGATTTGACAAAAGTATAATCTACCCAACATATCACACACTCGAAAGGAAAGTTAGGTCTGGATTCTGGTGCTGTTTTTTCGCAGAGCTACTTAGCTTTCTACTTAGCGAATATTATCATTTAAAAAGTAAACTGAGCTAATAACAGATATTTGACCAGATTTCAGAGGTATTTCTGCATTTTAACGGCAATTAATACAGACGAAAATTACCACGCTATTATAAGCAAGAAGGCTAGGTTTCGACACATGTCAAATGTCAGCTTTTCGCTTATTAATTGGGGTACATTTATTCACATATTTTAGCTCGGTGCTTATATTAAAGTATAAAATCATTTTTTATTAAATGCATAAATTTCTCTTTAATTATTATGATCAAAATATTGAAGTCTAACGTAAATCCCCAGCGCTAATTAGCCTGCAACTGTAGGGTGAGTGACATAACTTGAATGTCTTGTATCCGTAAGTACGGGATCTAAACAGTATTGGAGTATCTACCCATTTTTTCACCCTTATAAGTTTCCGCTTCCATCAGCTCATCTTTACAGTAGTCTTAATAATACCATAGATCAATAAAATGGATCCCATAAAATTCGTCAAAAGTCCTAGAATCTAGTGGGAGAAAAAAGTTGTTCAAATTTAACGATGAAGTATAACTTTACGATATGCCTGCGGTAGTGATTGGTTTCCTTGCGGCACTCTGAATGGTAAAAACGAACGTCACCTGATACTTTGTTTGTACTCGGCCAGACCCGTCATATGGTCAAGCACGCGAACTCTCCATCGCTTTTTGGGTTTTACGTCAGCAGCACAAGACCTAGTTGGGCAAAGTGAACAGCAACACACAGGTCGTACGTGTTCCTTATCGTAGGGACAATTTATATTAAGTCCATCAAAAGCCATAAATTCTAAGGTCAATCTGGGGACGTCAAATCATACATTATGCATGTTGTTTGAACTTACGGCTGAAAATCCTCCGGGAGCCTAGCATGCTCACCTGCCATCTTTTTCCCCCCGTAGGCCGTAAACAAAAACGAACTTCCGATGCATTTACATGGTTGCACGCAATACACTAACGCGTAAAACAGAACAATACAAAAAATCGAAAAAAATAAGTTACGCCTAAATCAATCATCCATCTCGCTGCAAATCAAATTTCTTACTTAATGAAGCTCAAATAAAAATTACCCCGGGGACATGGCATGTTCCCCATCCAACGCTTTTGATGGATGGGCGTGTAATAGCATGGAACGAGAAGACGCCTACCACCAATCACTCATAAGAATATGTCTGGCTGCTTTCTCGCTTGGTTCGCCCCATTTTCCTTTACTCTCTGTCGGATATTCCCTTCAGAAGAAGAGGAAATGAAAAGAGAGACGACATCTCGGTACTTAAAACAAGGAGACAACATATACGCCTCCTAACACAGGATCCTATATGTATATGTCTTTTAACGAAAAAAGGGACCCTCGCCCAGGCTACTTAGCTTTATCCTACAACTCACGGCACAAATGAAGACAGAAATAAAATCCAGAGAGGAAGAGGAAAAAACGATGAAGGATCTTGCAAACGGAGGAAGTCCATTAGCGGGAGGGCGTTTATGGGAGTTGGCCGACCGGCCGCTGCAGTCCTCATGCAGAGATTGCAATCCTGTAAGTTCCTGACCTAACATCCAATTAAAGATACCGCCCTTCTCGAGTCTTGTACTAGAAACTGATTGGCTGCACCACAGCGTGCGATGCAGAGCCGCAATTACTCCGCCTGAGAAGCATATGTCTAGAAAAAGTCTAACCGCATTTTTTTCTTTTCACTTTTGCTCTCTTATAGAACCCAAGGGATCACATGCGACAAATAAGAGCAAAACCGTCAACAATATGTAAGAAAGACGCTTAATACAAAAAGAAGTTAAAAAGCCCTCTATTTTTCTGTAATTATTGGGATGTTAGTTATCTATGATACTCCTTACTGTAATTAATTTCCATAACAGATGCAAAATCCAGCATCACTAGCGCCACGCAGCGGAACTAACGCTTTGTTTTGGTCGTCGTCCGAAGACGACGGAACAAGGCAAACACTTTGACCACAAAATGTGTAAGTATTTTACTAGAAAACCTGCATAACAGTTCAAGTTCCTGCTTTCGCAAAAGCGTAACCGAAGCTAAATCGGACAGAAACTTATATTTGTCACATGATGACACTGATGTCATACCCCTATATTTGAAACACGTTCTCCGGAAAAAGAATGACAAGCGGGTGTCACTCGAGTTCAAAATTGGAAGTTGGATTGGAAATGTATTAGGTTAACGATTCTCATCAACCTTCGTCGATGAGAATCGTTAAAACTTATACTTTCTTTCATTCCATTAGCAGAAAAATATTCACTGTTCGAAATTTTGATGCGGAATACCTGTTTGTTACTAAATCCGGAGAACGTGTTGTATATTTGAGAATGCAGCAACTTGAAACAAAACATAAAACACAAATTTAAAACAAATTTAACGATGTAATAGCAACATATATAGTGAAATTTTTTAAAATTCTTCTTAATACATTCATGATACATCCACGATGCATTCTCATGATAGAGGGGTATATGCCACCAGTACCACCTTCTGAGAAAAATGTCAACTATTTGCAGTACACGGCCGTAAGCCGCTTTAATTTGCTAAGCGGGTGTTTTGACCTTGCCACCCTTATCATTTCACCTGAAGTGAAACCTGAAACGTTTCATTCCCCCCCGCATATAAGGCTTCCTTTTAGCAGCTCTGAGTGTGAGCTATATAAGCAAAGTCGTGCGTCATTTACCATTAACCCCCGAAAAACCATCACCCAGAACGACGATATTCATCAGTTAAAGGTTGTGAGTTTCCTTCCCTCGTGTAAATTGACCGTTAACGCCCGAGTGTGGTTATCGGTGGTGACGGATGAAGGGAAAAAGGGAGTAAAATCCCAGACTTACGTGAGTAACCAAATGATCCGTGCTGCTAATGCGCGGGATGGTAGTTTTGTAGAGTACGCCCTTGACAGCTTTTTCGAACGTTTCGTTAAACTTCATGAAGGTAACATAGGCGGCATAAATGCCCAGTAGGAGCAGCGCTTCCCACCACTGAATGTAGTTGTCCATGAAAAAGAGGACGAGCGTAATGAGTGAGAAGCTGTAAAACGTGCAATCCCGAAACAAGGGCCACCAGGTGAGCGTCAGCACCGTCTTGGAAAACAAGGCACACATCCCAATCACGAAGAGAATGTTGAAGACCGCCGAGCCTACGATGGTGCCGATACCCACGTCGTCGAACGAGACGAACACGCCGATGACGCTGGTGAACAATTCCGGGGCCGAGCCACCGGCCGCCATGAAGGTAGCTCCAGCCACGTCATCCGGAATCGCCAATTTCTCGATAATCACATCCAAGGAAGGGACGAAGAACTCGTCGCAGACGATGGCCAGAGCTACGAACATGTACATGACCCCTAACACGTGGAGGATAATGGCGCCACTTGCGCGTTCCTCCGGAGTGAACAGATCGGGTGGGAACAGCGGAGCTTTTACCACAACCGGTCCTTCGCTCTTCACCTCCGAAGAATCGTTGGCCGGGACCACGGGCATAATGCGCGATTCCAGTACCCTAGGTGGTAGAATTTCTTCCGATGTATCTAGAGGCAATCCTTCTTCCGCCGGGCGGTAATCTTGGGACAGTTCCGGATAGTCTCCGGTCATTGCAGAGGCTTTCCATAGAGAAGACCCCGCAGCTCGGAATGACTCATCTTCCTCTTGCGCCTCGTCGAATTCCCAGACGTAATCGGTGACAGGATGCCCACCATTAACGTTGCCGTTTTGGTGATTACGTTTCTTGGAATGCGCTTTATTGTGGCGACTCGATGACGGGGCCGGTTCGCCCTCCTCGGAAGCGGCGGATAGTAACTTACGGTTCTCCCAATGTGGTAGGTTGTCAAGTAGAAAGGGAGAATCCGCGGGCTGGGAATCCCGCCATTCGATCGGTTTGGGCTGTCGTCGCCAATCGTGTAGGCCAAGTTCCACTGCGGCTTTGAGGTGGTGCGGAAGGTGACCGGGGATTTCTTCGCTACTTAATTCGTTTGTCTCGCGAGCGGCTTCCGGCATGACCTGCTGGACTACGTGTCCTTCATTGATCTTTTTCCGATGAAGGACGCGTTTTTTGCTACCCGGCGAGGCTTGATTCGGATGTTCGTTCTGCAGTCCTTTAGTTTTAAAATGGACAATCTCGCTGCCTTGCGCAGCCATGTCCCAATCAACGGGTGAGGCCACGTTCCGCTCAAACTCGTGAGACTTGCCATCGTCAAAGTACGTGGACGAGGCTGCCGCTTTGGCGCTCATGCCGCCGTACTGCAGTTTCCCATTGGAAACAGCAGGCGCGGGCTCCACCGCGGTTCGTCGATCGCTGTACAGCGAACCGTCTGCGGGTAAGGGTGGAGGCGGTCCCAGTAAACCCGAGACGGCCAAGAAGGAATACATGCAAATGCCATACATGATCACCGAGGAAAATGTGACGAGTAAGAGGTACGGTTCTCTTCTCAAAAGTCCTTGCCAACCTCGTTTCCGTGGCATTTTGAAACCAACAAGCTTCCTTCGATGCGTTTGCAAAAAAAAATTTGGGGGGGAATTAGTTTTCCTCTTCTTTTTTAAGTTCGCGAACAAATTTGGGTTTGGGGGGAGACCGATAAAAGAGAATTTTAACAATTCGTAAAATCTTTTTAACACCTCATTACAAAATATAAAAAAACGGAAACCTTATTTACAGATCCTCAAAAAAAAGTTACCGAAATGCAGAACTTTTAACAAGATTAGATGAGGAGAATGGACATGACTCCGTTAAGAATTCGTTGCTCGGCCATCACTCGACTGCGGCACCGGGACTGCACAACTCGTACACCGTTTCGTTTCCTATCACAGCTCATACTTAGGGAAATGCTCTGGCACGGGAGGGATAAGAAAAAGAATTTCCTCTCGCCCAAGCCAGTTTTGCTAATTTCGCGGAAAGGAAGCAAACAGCCTTTTTTATTGCTGGGGAGAGTAAAAATTACGCAACGCTTGGGATCGTAGGTTTCACATTTTTTGCGGGGAACGTGCTGACTGCAGTAAGAAGAAATTGTGCAATAGATGCAATGAACTCGGACGTCTTGACCATACTGAGGCAAAGCAAGCGAGCAAACTGAGCGTTACTGCCCGTGCCCGGTACCAGCCAGCCAAAGGTATTGGCTAAGAGAGCACCGGCGCTGTAGCAACAAGGCGCGAACACTAGCAATAGCACCAGCCCTTCTTCCATAGCTGTACCGCACCGCACCACACCACACCACGCCACACCACACGTACTGCACACAGTATTGATTCGTTTTACCCCGTTTGGACGTGGAAACCCCTGCAATGGTCATGAAGATCCCACCCAAACTAACTTGGGCATCTCCAACCGTCATTTATACTTATACCATCATTGCAGCAAAAAAACGGAATATTAATGTCCCAACTTTCCCGTGCAAACTTACAGTTTCTTGCTAACTTGCAAATGGACAAAATAATTTCATCAACAACTTGTAAACTCCAAGGGGAAGCTTACATAACACGGAACGCTCACGCTATTTTTCTCATACAACTTGGCTTTCCAGTTACTGACAATTGTATAATTGAAATGCATTCTGGTCACGCACTGTGTGACCAGAACTTCAGGACCCACGGTGCTGAGCGGAACTAACCCTATATAAACACAGCACGGCAAGTTTTTTTTTCGACAGACTACCAACTACGCCGTTTGTTTACCAGAAAGTATCAGCCTTTTCTTTCCTATTTCGTTAATTCCATAAGTATATTCTTATAACCAAATTGCGCATTATACAGCCGGCCCCACAGGTCCTATCTCTTAGCCGTAAACGCCACAATAACTGGTTAGGTTGAATTAATTGGTTGATAAACTAACCAGGGCGACAAGGGGAGATTCGTAGGGACAGCTTCCCATGTCGGTAAACTGACAGAGATAATTTCGTGGTTTAATTGGCTTGATTTCTGCGGTTTTTTGTACATGCGTCATCCCACAAGTGTCTTCCAAGGGCAATGCCTGCACTTAACTATAACATATATTTTTTTTTTTCCAAAAATTGCGGGCGTAGGCTGAAAGCCTGTTGCCTGACTTGTTTATTGTCAAATCATTTACATGATTTAGTCTTAAAAAACTTTATAACAAATTAGGGGGGGGGGGTAGGGAAGTGGGTAGGGGTAAAAGTAGGAGGTGCAGTATCAAGTAATATGTTTCCGTGTTATTGGGAGGTTGAGGTGCAGAAAGTCCGTTTGATCTAGGAAAGAAAGAGTTTAACAGCAGGGAAAAGTTTTGGGTTGGTGAGAAAGTTCAACGGATTGAAGTGCAATTTGAGAGAACTGTGAGCTCTAATCAGTTTTGCTCGGTTTTTGTTGAGCCATCGGCAATGTATAAAAACATGGTGTAAGTCTTGGACAGGATGATCTGGGCAAGGGCAGGAATTTGTAGGCGAACGTTTGATTCTTTGCAAATAGCTCAGCGTTGGGTAGTGGGTAGAGCGGACTTGTATAAGAGACGATACGATGTTTCTGGGGAGTTTTGTTTTTATAATTGGTTTTAAGCCGGGCTTAACTCCAAGGTGCTTCAGATGAGTTGCTGAAGGAAGACTTTCCCATTCTTTTGTCCATTCAGTGATCAGGGTTTTGTGTATAGTTTGGTGGGAGACTTTGGGGATATAGTCAGTAGTCTCGAAAGTGGTCTTGGTCAAGTCGATAAGTCTGTTTGAGTTTGTGTTGTACCGTTTGGTCTTGTTTCCTGTCTGACTATAACATGTTTGTTGTAGTTAACAGCCAAAGGTTGCACTCGATTCTCAGCAAATTTTTTGGCCCAATTTTTCCCAAATTCGTACACAAATAACTAAATTCTTAGAACCAAACTGCGCATTATACGAAATGCTCCACAGTTCTTATGTGTTAGGCGTAAGCGCCACAATAACTGGTTAAGTTAGAATTAATTGGTTGATAAGCTAACCAGGGCGGCAGGATAGCTGATAGAGACAATTGCGTGGTTTAATTAGGCTTGATTTCTGCGAGTTTTTTGGGGTTTTTAATGCGTCATTCCAAGAGCGTCTGCCAAGGGCAATGTCTGCACTTAACTATAGCATATTTTCAGCCAAACGTTGCAGTCCTTGTTCATCACTTTTTTTTTTTTTTTTACTATTTTCCCCAAATTTCAACACACATTTTTGTTACGAATGCGTTTGGTGCAACCGACTTCGAATTACAAGTATACAAATTTATCTCCTGTGGCCTTTAAATACGAAAGTTTTCTCACGTGGTGCTGATTGAGCTCCTCACATTTTTTAGCCTGCTTTAAACTATTCAAATCTTCCTCATTGGTCGCAAATTGCTCGACATAAGTCTTTGTTCATCTTCAAGTCATACTTCAACTTCAGCATCAAGAAGCAAACCCCATCTGTAAGTGTGAACTTACGATCTTTCGCTCCGTTTTAAAACATATAAACTTCCTCCCTTTTTGAGCTTCGGGAATCACAATGACTCCATTGACACTTTATATGCCAACTGGCACACGTTACACCCAGCCGCAACTTTGTCGTCCGCTAATCGGACCTGGCGGCACACCGTTTTTCCGCTCTCCAACTTTGCAATTATAGCTGTAGCATGATGGCCGGGACCACGCCATGACAGCTCAAAATTTGTCTTTCCGGACCACCCCTTTTCACTCCCGCATATTACAGCACCCAAAAACTCTTTTCTGAACCGCAGAATCAAGTATAAAGAGTAAAAAAAAAATAAAAGAAAAAAAAATCCAGTACGTTAGGAAGCTACAACTCTATTGATCCACGGGCCGAGTCCGTTCTAACCATTCGGGAGCCAAAAGGGGCAAAAATCTGTAGTTAAGCCTTATTGGCGCGTGCATGGATACGTGGTAAAAAAAAAAAAAGACCTAAAAAAAGGAAATAAAATAAGAAGCAAAGAAAAAAGTCTGCGTTGCTCAGGATCCCCACAACAAACAGAACCAAAAACATGAAGAAAATAATATACTACCGCGCACGGGATTAATCAAGTCCTTAAGCCCATCTCGCTCGTCCGCAGTCACTAATACGACCAACCCGTCTATGTACCCTAACGTTACCGTTACCACAACCACGACGTCCTGCACAACATGAGAAGTGCTGCCAACAGAACATACACCCCCCCATTTTGCTTGTCAGCTTCCTTTAAGATGCCGGACCAAAGGAAACTGCACGTACATCAAAGGCAACTTTGAAGTACTCAGGAAACAAGCAAACCTACCCCAGGACAACAGAAATTGATACGGGAAAGCTAAAAAAGAAGACACAATAAATAAAAAGATGAATAAAAAAGAGACAGCCGTTTGGGTCCCGGACAAACGGCCCATAGTGCCGAGGAATAAGAACAATATCTCCTAACCGTGTCCGGACGGCTGTCGTACCATATGTGACACTCACTAGGGCAAACGAAGTTTGAAAGGCGGCATTTTTTATGGAAGCTTTGTCGTTTCTATGTGTTGGAATTAGTTCTTAATGATAACCTTTTTCTCGTAACGATAGTTGAGGATCGATAACGCATTGCAGCACCTTTTGACATGCTGCTGCTGTTGTAGTCTGTTTTTGTTCTTCTCGGGCCCGCAAAAATACGACACGACCAGGACGGAAGAAAACGTCCGGGAAGGAGACGTGAATTACGACGGACTAAACAAGAGAAGGTTTGGCTATAACGACTCTTGGCTTTTGTCTGTTTGGAGACTAACAAAGGCATAAAAAAAGAACGGGCCTTGCGTTGGCTGCAGCTACCATGGAACCAAAATTTATGCTCCGCACATGATTCGCTATCATATTTGGGTTGCGAGGCTCGAGCGGCAGACTCGAAAAATATAGCAAGGAAAAAAAAAGTTACCGGGTGCCCTTACCAACCCCAGAGCAAAGGAAAAAGGGACTCAGCAAGGGCAAATACAGAACGATAAAATCGAACAAGACGCATATGGCTAAGCAGGGATAAAAGTAAGATAAAAAGAAAAAAAAAGATATCACTTACATAAAGAACGGGGAGATCTCCGTAATGATGAAAAGGCCATCAGACAAATGGGGTTTCGATTTGTTCCACGACATCCACGAGCCGGGCTCGTAAGGCAATGGCCAATGCAGATGTCCATAGGGGTGCGGCAAACGAGTTTCAACTCGTTATGCAACGACGGGCCATGAAAGCCCCAAAGAATTGAAAAAAACAAGAATGGGATTAACAGAAGTGTTGCTATGAATAATTCGTATTAAAATGGAAATAAATAGAGAATATATAATAACAAATGCTTTGACATGCGTAGTGGAATAACGAATACTGGGTCAAGTTATACAAACCCATAAGTTTTCCTGCAAGACTGTTTTTTTCAGGGGTTTGGTGCTTGGGCTCTAAAAAATGATTATTTACGTAAGAAGGGAAAGAACTTGTTCGGTACTATTGGAGCTGCGGGGCGAAGGTGAAACGTGGGGGGCTAGGTCGGTTGTCGGTTCGATAAAGGCAAGGACGCACACATTTCCCTAGACGGGAACTGTAAGGAGGTACAGGCGAAGATGGCTGCGATTACATGCCCATCCGCTTTGGTATTTGAAATCAATAGCAGAAAGCACGTGAATGGCCATAAAGTGCGTTCGCTCGCCCAGTAGGGACCTTTACTGTACGGAAGCGGAAAAATAAAAGGATATTAGGGACATGGCAGGAGCTTTATTCCGATACGAGGTTGCTTCGAACATGGGGAAACGCGAGATTGTAGGTTGGATGGGGTTTGTATTAAAAGTTGGAACGCAGTAGGGCACAGTTTCACGACCAGAAAAGAATGCTGATTGCCATTGCAACACAGCAGGCTGCCACGTAAGGACTTTTTCGTTCACCAATCCGAGCGCATTTCCAAAAAACGCCTAGAAATCTAATCACAGCGAACGAGAATAAAGGGAATGAGCGGCTTAATTTGTGTTTGTGTTGGTTTATACCCCGTCTTATTGCGGTCAAGTAGGCTTGGCATGAGGGCACGGATGTACGCGCAAGTACATATCAGCAACAAAGCGACGGCCAGCAATGATTGGAAGTTGAATAACGCGGACTAAACGGAGAATGCGAATTACAGTTTTAATCACTGTATACTGTAAACCTTTATACTGTGGTTTTAAGGGAATTTGTAATCATTTCAAAAGTGGCGCGCAACTGGGGAGGTTGGGTTTCCAGAAATCAAGTTTTCATACACGATACACAACAATACCCAAACACCAATTTTCTAACGAAGCTTTTCGTTTTCGGCTTTATTTATTTACAAAAGGTAACAAAAAAACTTACGTACCATATTGAATGCTGTTTCTGGGCTTTTAAAATCTTAATTCTCACACTTTTTTCACGACCAAAACAAACCGCACATGCACGTCACCATCGTTTCTTCGCTTCAGTCAATTTGAAACGCGAATGTCCCGAGGGCGGCCTGGGCGTTCGCGGCTCGTACGCTTGATAATCTTATTCTGTAAAGTCAAAATAAACGTCGTTGGCACTTGGAATTTCAAGAATTTCTCATACTTTCTGTTGATATTTTGCCGTTGATCTCAATTAATGCACGGTTTCTAGCTACATTTGTGAAAGCAAAACACTCTAAAACAATGGAAACATCCTCAGAAACGAACACAAGTAAGTTTTTCCCCTTTTTTTCGCAAAAAAGTAATCCTTTAATCTTTATCGTTTATTTTATGTGGTACCTTTCCACGTCTATTTTTTTCGTTTAAAAAGATGTTGAACTAGACGAAGCTACAAAGCAGGAGAGCGGTAGTATAGGCTCAAACGATGGGAAATTGATCCCCACTCCTGGGAAGAATGACGTGTCATCGTCTCCTTCAAACAATAATAGTACAGCTCCGAAATGTCCCAAACATGAAAGCACTTCACCTAAAGAAGACATGGCAAAATTCAAAGTTATTTTCAACAAGCAGAAGTATGACGTATCTTTTAGTCTCAGTGACACTGTCGGAAGGCTCAAAGATCACTTAGAAACTATTATTGGTAAGAAAACATTTTTTAAAATTAAGTCATATACAACCTATTTTACACTGGAACCTTGTTAATCGTTCAGATGTTCCTGCCGGAATGCAGAAAGTGATGGTCAAAGGATTAGCTAAAGATGAGCGCACGCTCAAAGAGGTCGGTGTAGCTGAAGGCGCCAAGGTCATGGTTATTGGTTCTAAACCGACTGATGTTTTGGCTGTGGCAGTTCCGTCTTCATCGGAAGTAATGAATAACATCTGTTTTTCTCATCCTTTTACCGTGCTTTTCTTAGGCAGCGAAAGGTGAGACGGTCGAAGCCAGTTCTTCCAAAGAACCCTTAAGTCAGCAAAAACAACACAGGAAAGTTCTGGACAAAGGCGTACCGGAAGACGCTTTGCCGGGAATGAAGGGCCGAAAGGTAAAGCCAACAGAAACTTGCCGACATCGTTGAAAACAGTTTGTTCGTTACCCAGGAACCGCTTCCTCCTCAGCCGTTAAGTGGAATGGTCAATAAATCCGGCAATAAAGTGCGCCTCACGTTTAAAATGGAAGCAGATCAAATCTGGATTGGTACCAAGGAAAGAACGGATAAAGTTCCTATGAATTCTATTAAAACCGTCGTCTCGGAACCTATCCATGACCACGAGGAGTACCATATGATGGTAAAATGATCTCAGTTGAGATTACCTTGTACGTGACTTAGTTTAATTGTTTGGTACTTCTGTGAAAGGCTTTGCAGCTGGGCCCGACAGAAGCTTCACGCTACTGGATTTACTGGGTACCTAGCCAATACGTGGATGCTATCAAGGATGCCGTTTTGGGAAAATGGCAGTTTTTCTAAGCTAGAAAGCAAAAAGTTACACTCACGCTGACTACAGAAGAAAAAATGCGTTGCCTTGCCAAGTAAGGCTAGGATTCGGTGATAAATGCTTGCGGCATATATCCTTGTACAGATGAGTCGTCAAGCTAAGCTTTTTGCACAGTTGAAAGAAAAAATACATACATTTGATGCAATTTGAGCGTGTACTCAGCTGGTTTGGCACGGCTTTTTAGGGACAAAGGAGATAGTTTTGTTTCTGTTACTTTTAGTAAATAAATAAAGTTAGAATCTTTGGCAACGGATTTCGGAAGACTAGGGAACACAGTTTTAGCATCTATACACCAAGTTAGTCGTACTCGGATCCAATCGTGATGGACAAACCAGGCTCCAGGACGTACGTATTGTGATACCATTGATTAGTATCTATTAATACTATAGAAAAAAAGTAAATTAAGATAAAAATCCGAGAATGTTGGACAATGTTGTTTTAAAAGTACCAATATCTCCCGTTTCGACTGTGATATTCAAACCAGTGCAATGCAGTTCGCATTCGGGAGGCGGCAAAAGCCGCCAAAATTTACGACCAAAAATCTGGGCCTGCCAGGAAGGCCGTTGAACGTAATCCAGCTAGAGAAAATTATGCAGCGCTGGAAAAGTCACCAGAATATGAATGTGATTTACGTGCATGGACGACGCGGGTCCAGGACCTCCGATAAAAATCCAATCTAAACAAGAAGCTTCCGACTGACGTGGTAAAAAAGCAGGTCGCTGGTAATGGGATCGCAGCACGCTCTTGACATCCGGATGACAATTACTCCTGGTAATTTTGCAAAAAAAAAAAAAAAAAAAAATAGGAAAAAAAAAAGAGTAAGAAAAACTTAAAAGTAGTTGACAAAGGGGCTTTGAATGTAATTACCATCCAATGTACCAAGGTTTTTCGCCCGGTTCTAGCGCAGCTCGTGCGGGGGGCATATCAAAAACTTCTTGGAGTCGGACGAATTCGGTGCGAAACGGGAAGAACTGACATTCTTCTTCGACGCTATCGAACGCTCCGGGTAGGGAAGCGTAAAGTTTGGCGAAAAATTGGAGGCTGAAGACATTTAAGGCAGTCCAGTTACGTGTAGCGCCTTTGACGAGTATCGGACGGGAAGAATAGGCCACGGTTTGGAATTCTTCCGGACTAGGATTTACTAGGATCAAAGGTTCGGTTACGTTTTTGCAAATGTCGCATTCGGTCACAGGCCGGGTGGCTTCCATAATAAAGTAGTTGTTTTCCAGTAAACAGCGCGAAGTGAAGAACTCATCCCAGAATGAGTCAGAGTCCCACAGCAATGCCAAAATTGCAATGAAGATCACGCAAATCAAGCTTCGCCAAGAGGACTGCATTACTAATACACCATAACAGGAAAGAAACCGACATGAGACTACACGTTAACGGACTGCCTGTGTCAACGCCGTGTCCACATCAAGTTTCCGAACACATGGAAGGCATGTGTGGACACAATCACTGCCGGAAACTTGACCCCACCCTACCCGTACCCCGCGGAAAGAAAGAAAGGGGATACCCCGAATATTTCTATGGCCTCATCTGGATGGAGTTTTGGGTCCCGCACCCCTACGTTTCCGGTCTATTCTATTTAGTCATGATATTATCTTTTCCAATCACGTTAGCAAAAAGGAAAGTTTTGTAGTTTCGCCAAAATATCGCATAGTTACAGTTAAAGAATCGTGTAAAAGATAATGGGTACAATAACTTTTATGCAGAAATTGCAATAAAAATGTTCCTACCTGTGCATTTTTTATCAGCAATTCCTTCTAGGTACGTATATAATATTTGTTCTTATATAAACACAAAAGATCAGCATCAGGCAAAAACTCGAGAAAACACGAAATCATTGCGCAATAAACAATCACAAAGGTTGCGACGTTGCATAGCAACAGGACAACTTACCACGTGACAAAAGCAAGAAAAACAAAAGTGTACATTTCCCTTTCTTCTTGAATTTTACTATTAATGGCAGACATCCCCGTGGACGCTCCTGAACGTAAGTTACAGCTATGATGTAATTTAAAAAATTGGAGTTAACGAATCATTTATTCATTATGTAGATTGCCCTGGCACTGCGAGCGAAGCAGCAGGTAAAACTTCAGCATGTGCTGGATGCCCCAATCAAAACATATGTGCTTCTGGGCAAGCCAAAGTGCCCGATCCTGGTAATGTATAAAATTATAATGCGTAATCTGTTTTTGACATTATTTCTGATTTTAATTTTTGTTTTTATTTAGCTATCATGGTTATCAAAGAACGTTTGAGCACCGTGAAGCATAAGATTCTAGTAATCTCGGGGAAAGGAGGTGTTGGAAAAAGCACAGTGACTGGGATGCTTGCTAGGGCTTTAACATTAGACACTGATACAAATGTGAGATTGAGTTTTAAACTAAGAAATGGGTCATTAATATTATTGATGTTTGTCTAGGTTGCAATCATGGACGTGGACATTTGTGGGCCCTCGATGCCGAGAGTTATGGGAGTAGAAGGCGAACAGGTCCATCAAAGCGGGTCTGGCTGGTCGCCTGTGTACGTGGAAGAGAACCTGTCGCTCATGTCTGTGGGCTTCTTGCTAGCATCGCCGGACGATGCCGTAATCTGGAGAGGGCCCAAAAAAAACGGTACGGATATGGTCGATCTATTGGGATTTTACTTGTCTTTTTCCCATAGGTCTGATCAAGCAATTCCTAATGGACGTAGACTGGGGTGCTTTGGACTATTTGCTCATCGATACTCCTCCGGGAACATCAGACGAACATTTATCCTTAGTGCAACTGCTACAACCATGTGGCTTAGACGGAGCCGTGGTGGTCACCACGCCCCAAGAAGTTTCTCTTGCGGACGTTCGCAAAGAAATCAACTTTTGTAAGAAAGTTGGTTTACCTATAATCGGTGTTCTAGAAAACATGAGCGTTTTCGTTTGTCCCAAGTGCTCTGTAGGTTAAGTTCTTTTCGCCGGAACTAGAAATGAAAATTGTTTTGTTTCTTCAGGTTGAAACGCCCATTTTCCCTCCCACTACAGGGGGTGCGACTAAACTGGCAAAGGACGTCGGGATTACCTTTTTGGGGAAAATTCCACTTGACCCAAGGGTAGGTCATGCTTGCGACGAAGGGAGAAATTATTTGGAAGATTCACCGGAGAGTACCGCTACGTTAGCGTATAAACAATTAGCAAATAGTAAGGATTTAAACATTTTTCAAAATTTCCAATTCAAAGCTAATTTATTTGTATTATTAGGTGTTAAGTTTTATTGCAACCAAGATTCTATGGAATCGTAACGATTCTATAACCAATTATTAACATTTTGTACTTCTTTACTGAGCTCTAGTTTGAATCGCAATAAAAATAAAAAAAATATACCCCTGAATATATTTATTATACGATTTGGCGTAACGCTTTCCATTTCAGTTGAAAATAAAAGGATACTTCCACTATGGTACGGTTCCTTAGAACTTTAGCACCATCGTTTCATGGAATTTCACGTAAAATAAGCAAGCTGAACGCTAAATCTTCACTTGGCACCGTTTATATATCACTAACCGTTAGTTGCATTGAGAGACTTGGCCCCATCTGCAGGACAGAATAGCGGTAAAAAGTAAATGCCAAGCTAAAATGTCGATATACCTGGATGAGGGATGAATTTCAGCTTGTTGCTGTATATTCAAAAGCGGGACAGCTTCTTCTCAGCATCAGGCCCTTCATTTTGAAACTCGTGACCCAGACTATAGTCGCATTTTCCACACGACACCCTTAACGCGCCTGGTCTTCCTTCTTCGGGAACTTTAGTAAGCGAATCTTCATGAACTGTATTGGAAAAAGCTGGCCATTCGGAATGATGTTCGAACTTCGAGCGGCTGGAGAATAACTCGTAGCCACAAGATGCACATGCGTAGACTCCTGCCGTATAAAAGAAGTTAATAGTAGTTTGATAATGCTCTCTGTTATTTTGTCATTTGCTTCATTGGCCTAGTAACATTTGGTTGCTACGTGCCTTGATAATACAATAATAATAATATATAATTTAAAATCCCGCCGCAATAATGTAATTAAATTTGCCAACAGGTGGCGAAAGCTCCCGGAGAATTGTACATACAAAACTTTAGACATTGATAACATACCTTATAACGATAAATTCTGATTTACTTTTCTGTTATATGCTCAGAGTGCATAAGAGCTATTAGCTTACCTGTTTCGTAATGATCACGGTAATGCTCCTCAGCGTTTTGCTTCATACAGAACGCCATGTTTGTTTGTTGACCAGAAAATCGTTATGTTCAACAATCGAATGAATTAGTAAATCGATTCAGAAATCGTGCACCCAATCTTGAATAAAGAAAACAAGGCTTAAAAAAACACATTACGAATCTCGTGTATTTTTCCGGGCGGACCAGTGTATTGATCAAGTACAATGCTCGTACGTATAATTGATATATACAGAAGAATACCGAGATGTTCACTGTAAGTTATCTCGGAATGTTTTAAAGCATGTACACTTACGTAACTCTTGTCTATCTAGGCAATTTTACACACATAAGTGTATCCAAAGAAGAGTAGTATCTAGCAAGCCCTCAGAAGATATTGATAATGAACCCATAAAGTATTCACAGTCCAAGGCTGCCACATGGAAAGCCCAAAACTCGTATAGCGGAAAGCCAAAAGAGGATAAGCTTTGGTACGAGTCAATAGTCGTCGGATTATCTCTGACAGCATTCATGGTCTACTTTTGCATTCTACGCGAGGAAAACGACATCGACGAGAAGCTTGAGGTTAGCTTGTATGACCATGTCCCTGGTCTCGAAAGAAAGCAGATAGAAATCAGGATGAAGTACAATGAAGAGCACGGAGAAGACAACGCAGCCCTCAAGCAGCGACTAGATGAGTTGACTTCGCCCAAGGATTAATAATTTATTAGCTGTTGTATAGTACACATTGTCAATAAAGTCCCTTCCGAATAGGAAAAGGAGATTTTTATTACATTCAAGGACTATGAAAGGGTGGGAGGATTTCTACACTACCAAAAACCAATTACCGACTAAGTCTAATTTTTCTGGTACAAAACATCAAAGAATGAATCCGTCCGTCAGGATGATTTTGCAAAAATAATAGTATGTGGTGGAAGTTGACAGCAGTGAATGTTGAGCAGCTTCAGAACCGCACAATCTTTTTCTTTCTAGCTCAATGCTGCAACTGTAATTTTGTTTGTTTCGCAGACAGCAGCAAAAAGCAATTGGTCTTCTGAGATCTTCCAACAAGTGTGCAAGTTTCTGAATCTAAATACTCAAACTGGACGTGTTATGCAATCGCAGAAAATAATAATAATTTCAACCATGGTGTCAGTTCTCTTGTACACATTCTACCTTAGGCCAAAAATGTTGAATGAATGATAGGAGACGATACGAAGGAGTTTGTTAAAAATTTCATAAAACGCTGCCGAAAGTCCCGAAATAGGACTCACAACCTGTGTTTAAGCACGTTCACCACGAATGCGTCTTGCCAACTGAATATCTTTCGGCATGATGGTAACGCGCTTGGCGTGGATAGCGCAAAGATTGGTATCTTCGAACAGGCCTACCAAATAGGCTTCAGAAGCTTCCTGCAAGGCACCGATCGCAGCACTTTGGAAACGCAGATCGGTTTTGAAGTCTTGTGCAATTTCACGGACCAAACGCTGGAAGGGCAGCTTGCGGATGAGCAACTCAGTAGATTTCTGGTAACGACGAATTTCTCGGAGAGCAACGGTACCGGGCCTGCGAACGAATTATTTTTTTACTACGACTCTTTTATTTCTATTTCAAATCTTGAGTGAATTTATTCTTACCTATAACGATGAGGCTTCTTTACACCTCCTGTAGAGGGAGCACTCTTTCTTGCAGCTTTAGTAGCCAATTGCTTACGAGGAGCTTTTCCACCGGTAGATTTACGTGCCGTCTGCTTGGTACGCGCCATATTTTAAACTGTTTTTTTATTTAGGACCTGATAAGAAAGAAGGAAAGAAATTAGTTTGCGTGACTCATGTTTAGAAAAGCGCGCCAAAACATAACAATCGATAGTTCATGACGCCATCGGCAGGGAAAACCCCGCAGCTTGACATCACATGACCCCACACAAAACCCATTATAAAGAATAGGCTTTCACCATGATTTCCAAGAATAAAATTAGTTCACAACTTAAGCTTGTATACCAATAGAGGTGAAACACTTTGGATTGTTGGCTCATGCAAGGCTTTATGAAATAATCTTTCAATCTTTCATGATCAAATAACTCGTAACTAGTTTACTACACATTAACGCTACTACTCCCACAATCAACCAAACGCCATTTTTGCTTGCGGGACAAAGCAACGAACAAAAGCCTCTCAGGCAAAGCAGGTCACGTTTACATTTCTCTAGATGCTAATCAAATAAGTTAAACTTTACCACGTTACCAATAGAGGAAAAACTTTATGAAAATTCAACACTTTACTTAAAATGCCGTAACTTTTACATAAAAAGCACAAAATTAGGGTAACTTACCAAATCAAGTCGACACCACCTCACTTGACAAAGGCTGACTGTAGAATACGCCACTGCGCATGCTTTCGTCTGTGATGTCACGAAGGCTTGTCTTCCCATTGGTCAAAATAAGCGAGTCCCTGATTGGCTGAAGATCCGCGTTCATGGCAAAACGTGCGACTCTGCAACATGTCAGCTTCGGTGGAAGAAGTGGATATTGACTTTTTGCCTTTAATTTACGACATAATTAAAAGGTACCAACATTTTTTTCACCTGTGTAACTACTTTAAAGCATCGTCTAATAGCCATTGAAAATCTTCACGGTTATCACTACTAATTTTAATTAATTTAGTTTGAAAATATATAAAATAAATAGATTTGGTAACATTAATTGTGTTAATTCTTAATGTTTATTTTATTCCCGCGCAGTTTTGAAAGGGATCCAGTTGACAATACCCAGAAGCTGAAAGACTCGCAGGAAACTTACCAGAAAGTGCTGGAGTTACAAAAAAAGCTTGACCAGGCTCGAGAACAAGTAGATTATTATAAAAATGGAAGAAATGTATACTTATATAGTGAGTATGTTTTAGATTAAGAAGCTGCCTGGGATTGAGTTTAGTCAGGAAGAACAACTGGAACAATTAGATCTACTGCGTCAGCAGTTGACTCTCAAACGCGAACTTCTTCTGAAGTACCGGAATTTGGGTCCCTTTGATCTTCCCAAATAAAGTTTAAATACTGCCATTATACCGCCTTTCTTGCCCAACTATGGTCTTTCGACACTTATTTAGTTGGCTTGCTGGTCATCCTCAAGTCATCGAGAAACTTTCTGAATCGTATCCGGTTCGACGAGCGGCTCAGTTAGTCGTGTATATGTATAATAGAGGCAGAGCTATTGCCCCAGAAAACCTCGAACAAGCCTTGAAGTCTGGACTGGCACAACAAGCCTTAGAAAGAGCCAAACGCTTCGGTACAAGTTTTAGTGAAGAATTTCAAAAACTAAGCAAAGACCTTAAAAAGCCACCCAAAAATGTATAGTGCTCATTTCTTGTAAATATTCGTCCGAAACTAGTTAAGTAATACAAATGCCGAAATGGCGTGAAACGAATTTATTTCCTCGATCCCAGATCAGATCTTTCCAATTAACCTCCCATAAAATTCCAACCATAAAAATAATTCTCAAAGTTTTCCAGGTAAAATTTCCAAATCACAAAAGGTATACGGTGCATGCAAATTCCTCTTTTATCTAGGTAAAGTAATATCCAAAACTCTGGTGAATAAGTAGATTTTTGCTTGTACAATATGTGTGTTTTACGGTGCTGTGCTCGTCAGAGGAGTCAACGCTGGCTGAATCCGGGGTTTAGAAACTCCAGAACCACTTTTCTTGCCACGGTTCCTTTTGGAAGGCTTTTGGGGCTGGTTTTCAGCTTTTTCTCCGCTAGGAATATTCTCCTGATTCTCACCAGGCTGTCAACACAGAACAAAGAATTGGATTAATTACATTCCAGTTAACACATTTTCATTTACCTGCGCTCGTTGCTGAACCTTCATCGATTTAATTTTTGCGGGTGTGTGGGAAAATGGCGCATGTGGAACGCATTTGGAAATATTCCCGACAGCTTTTGTGCGACCCTCGCGAAAAACCTGGAATAATTAGCATAATTAGGCAACTTTGTTACTACCACGATGGCAAACTAACCAAGCGTTGTCCTTGGTTAATGTACTCGGGATGCTTGATGAAACGAAAACGAACAATAGCTTTGTCCCCAGTTCGCAAACAATCCTGTGACATGGACAAAATCTGCGCCGTTTGTCGTATACTTCCGCAGTGAACTAAAGTAACAGTTGTGTTTATTTTTAGTTTTAGCAAGCTAATTTCTGGAAAACTGAGGATTATAATCTTACCCATCGCCTGGTAGCGGGTGCTAATGGTTGTAGGATGATGTAATACCAGAATTTCAGATTCGAACTCCCAGCACGCTGTGGGGTTTAATACTGTGGAAACCATAACCATTCCTTTGCGAATTTGAGACCTTTTTATCTACAGATACGAGAAGAGTGATGAATAAAGGATTGCTGGATAGAAGTGGGATATTTCAAGTTTACTTTTTTGAGAGCAAAGGAAGCGGTTTGTCCGCCACGAACTTCACGCACAGGCATACGTTTCCGGTGAATGCTTTTGACAACAATAGGGATGAACTGACCAACGGGATCGGGTCCCAAGAGTAAAGTGTCATTTAAACGAATAACGCCTTTCATGGTTGTACCCGAAACTACGGTACCGACTCCCTAAATAACAGTAAATCTTTTAATACAATAAGTTTTAGTTGCACAAACCTTAATTATGATAATAATATAAAAGCACATACTGGTACAGAGTAAGAATCATCGATCTGAAACTCGGCTGGTTCATCGGCGAAACTGGGCATTCTTGTGCTAAGCAGATTCATGAACATTTTTAACAAGTCCAAATTTTCTCCATTCACATTGGATACTTGAAAAATCGGACATAACCTAGTCAAAGTATTTAGCGCGCAAAACGATAACTCTCCAAGAAATACCTTTCTGAAACAAAGTTCGTGGCGCTGAGGACCACGTCATCCTGGTTCTTCACCAAGACGGGGACTTTTCGGCATCCTGGAGACTTGAGAACCTTGACCAGTAACCGCAAAGTATCTTGTAGCACATTGGGTGGACACATATCGATTTTAGTGACCACAACGAACACTGGCACTGAAAGTGCTAACGATAGTCCTAAATGCTCTTTAGTCATCCCCACCAAGCCGGCATTGGCCCCTACCATAAGCATGCCAAAATCAGGGGCGTGGCCAGTCATTCCGAACACGGTCGTCTTTAAGTACTTCTCATGGCCAGCCAAATCAATAAACGTCACAACCTACACCGGAACACTTTCTTTATAAAGGTCATGAATAAGTTATCGCGAGCAACTATACCTTTGTTGACTTTTGACATATCCGAACCCAATCTAAGGAGCCATGTTCAACTTGGTTAACTACATGCCCCCGGCTATCGAAGCCCAAGATATCATTGCCCACTGAAGATGTACGCCCTGTTTCAACTTCGTGTTTGTGACGGAATAGCTTTTGCCGAGCGAGACCACGACCATTGTCCAACTCTCCATGCGTTAATACGCCCAGTAATGTCGATTTTCCTGCATCAACATTTCCAACTACAGCCACTCTACACAAAAAAATTATTGTTTTTGACATTTGAGTTGAAGGATATGTGGATAATAAGTTACCGGATTTCCACGAAATCTTCTTCATCCACTTTTTTCCTGACTAGAAATTGTCCAGTTTTGCCCTTGTCACCTTTCTTCTCGCGTAGTAGAACACAATCGGAATCTATGCTTGTGGCTAAGGACTGTAAGGTTGCCACTGATGCCTCATATTCATCATCTGCCAGACCACTTTCTTCTCCTTCTAAAAACAAACGTGTAAAAGAACACGAAAACTGGAGCGATCATGATACTATTACCTTCCCCGCATCCAATTTCGTAGATGGTTTCGCCATTGCCTGTGTCAATCAAATCCTTCACTTTCATCAATAAGAGATCATATTGCTCTTCGGTGGGACTCACCAAGGCCGACTGTAGATAACATAATTTATAAAGATTATGACCAGTTTTTTACGTACAGCGGTGAGAATTTAGGCATACCTTGCTCTTAGTTTCTGAAAATCCATTCGCTGACGTATTCCCATTTTCCTGGTTTGGACTGAATAAACTTCCTGGTACCGACAAAGCTGAATCATCGGAAGACTGCAACATTACGGGTGGCAAAGGAGGTGTCTTTTCTTTGGTAAATGCCATGGTTACCTAGTAAACTAATTAAAACAAGACAATTAGCCAAAATAAAGGAATTCTTATTTTTTGTATTAATGTTTCAAAACGATTGAATGGATCTCGAAAGTCGAATGGAGGTGAAACAGCTGGCGGGTAACCGGGCAGTTTCGAACTTTTAAAAATCCGTTCAAATTGGAACTGGTGTAATGATCATATTGAACAACAACAATGACAAAAAGTAGTTAAAATTCTCAGAAAATAAATATACCTTATGTGCTAGGAATATCGCCAAACTTTGTTACTAAAATTGTCGGAAATATGGAGACCAAGCAATACGGAAACATAACAAAGCACAAAATAGAGCTAAAATAGAACCTTTCATACTAGGCTAACAAATGAAAAGGCGCCTTCCGCGTAGCAACTATTTATACTACACTTGTATAGCCTATACCAAGCGCAAGATGATGAAATGAATCAATTCGGAGCGAAATCATACGCAACATACAATGATGAAACGATTCAGGTATTACCATAAGCTTTAATTTACAAAATACTTATTGTAACAGATCCGTTTTTCCTCCGACGTTTTGAGGGGTGAAAATTGAGTCGTGGTAGAAAAAGGATATGACAATCTTTGCATTAATCACTGTATTTCAAATTTTCCGAACCAATGCGATTTTTTTTAAACAAACCATGCTAATCTCATTTAACCACATTCATAGACCAGATTTTAAAGGAAAAAACTAGTAGCGAATATAAACTTACATTGTCTACACGGGAACAGAACGATTTATCTGTGCCTCAATCAATTTCGTTTTAGTCTTACGAAAGACTAAAAAGAAAAAATGAAATCTAATGTAACATAAGATAAACGAAAGAAAAAAGCGTAGTCCATTGCAATTCAGTGTAGGGTAATAGTAACATTGGTGGTTTTATGCTATGAAAAGTTATATTCCCACCAGTCTTTGTCATAGCCCTCGTAGACGTGTTCGGTCAAGACTTTGCGCCTACTATCGCAGTACCTAAAAGGAAACGCATGTCCATTATATTTGCAATTCTAACGGGCACAAGAATACCCATACCTATACTTGTCTTGAACTTTTTGCTTGATATCAACTAAATTTTCTTGAGTTATATCACGTTCCAGGTATTCCGATAAGAGTTCAGTGGCTGACTCTAAATCACGTTGATTATCCTAAGATAAACAGTTAAAACTACCTACTATAGTTCATATAGTGTATCACTTACTTCAAAGATGACAGATTGGTTGTTCTTTTTTAGATAATATGCGAACACGTACGTGTACATCAGCGTTTGCCTACACTGGCACAGAATATCCACAGCTTTCTTCAAGAATTGGACCTAAAGAGAAAACAAATAAAATCCATACATAATAATCGAACTGAAGACATCACTACCTCAATCCAAGACATATTGTGCTGCTGCATTTCTTCCATTTTCTCCTTGACAGCGGCGTAGAGTTTGTGTTCGAAACGCAGAGACTGCATATGATTCATGTACCGATTGCAGTAGAAAAGATAGCGCTGGAGAGCAGACCGTGAACGTTCTTGTGCATCACGGGCAGCTTTAGCTTCATCTTCGTCATACCGATTGCAGTTGTACCATGACGTACCATGGGGCTCCCATGGTCCCAGGCAAACCCAACAAAACTCTGTTTTGCAGTGGGAATTTTTGCAAATCATGTGATTGCAACCTCCATCTTTTTCAATAGTAGCGTTACATTTGGGACATTCCTTCCAAAGAAAGAAAGCATCGTCATTAATTTCGAAGGAGTAATTAATAACTAGGCTGTATTACCTTGGTATTTGCTGCAATCCAATTAGACGTTTCCGAGTCATCATCACATTTCTTGATCCACAACCGCAATAACTGACACCGTACGGGGTCGTGCCAGTTTTCTCCACAAGAGAAACAGAACGTATGATTGCAACGGCAAGTTACAGGGCGTGATTCTACGTAGGTTACTTTGACTGCATTATTACAGTCTGGGGATGGGCACCAGCGCAACAAACGATTGCACTATAGAAGGAGAAAAATTAGGTAACGAAGTGGAGAAATAGAAAACCAAAGATACACACTTCAACAAACGAGTTGGTTATAAGATGCTGGTACTTGAGTCGAACTTTTGCATCCGTAACCAATCGCATAACCGAAGCATCGTCCACAAGGATTTGACAATCATGAGCTGCGCATGCTATTGTTTGGCCCACGCCCTCCGACATAACTTTCGTAGTCAAGTACTCGGCCCAACAATTGGTACAAAATCTATGCCCGCACTCCAGTCCAGAGAATAACTGAAACACAGAAAATTGTGCAATGAAATCACAGACTCCTGAGTCCAAACGTTTTCCCGTAACAACTTACACTTGAAGGAAGAACTGCCAGACAAATTTCGCACTCTTCGGTCAAGGGTCCGAGCCGTTTGTTATCACGCTAAAGATACATATTAATAACTTGTTGTAGTTTGATTAGGAAGTTATTACTTTGGAAGATTTGATCATGACATGTTTTCGAAATGGATTCATTACATGAGCCTCAGCGAATAACTTGTCCTGATCTCCATCGTAGTACCGTTCCATGAGCTTTTCTTTATCCCATCGAAAGTGGTTCAGTAGGATACGGGTAGTTGTCGCAGGCATCTAACCAAGAATACATCATAAAGCTTTCAATTCAATCTTAATGTTGGCTAAGCCAATAAAGGCTCAACGTCGTTCAAACAGCTTCAGTATACCTCAACAACAGTATTGACGTCCTTAATACAGTCAATCATATGTTGAACGATTTGTTCTGTGGAAAGAACTTCGTAAGGGTAATCTTCAACGTCATGCCGCTCTCTCAAATGAGAAGGTTCTTCTTCCATGGGAAATTCCACATCATCCCCACTCGACTCGTTTCCAGAGTCGATATCTTCATAACCAATTTCTTCGTCGGAATCCATTCCAGATTTCCACTTTCCTGTTAAACCCAATACTAAAATTACAGCTGGGTATATTTTCTCGATTTTATTTTTATTAAATTAATTGCTAGATTAAATTAAGACTAAGGGCACCAAAATAAATAAAGCAAACGCCAAAACAAAAGGCGAATAAGCTTAGAAAGCAAAAAGTAAAATACGGTAAAAATTCTGGATATCTTCTTTGAGGGTCGAAACTTGCCAATTGTTTTCTTTAATAATAGAACTTACCTTAATCCAAAAAATACAAAATGGCCTATTGCAACCCTTTTTTTACAAGGTATTATTACGCAAAGAATAACGAAAACTTGACGTGTCCTTCCAAGGGCGATACTAGACGGCTATAGGACGAAGGAGCCCAGTTCCAAAAGAGCCCACCTAGTGCAAAGGAGCCCAGTTCCAAA
>JAGJRP010000291.1:0-56398 GCA_022832235.1 Lepidurus couesii | reverse complement strand
AAGACAAAAGCAGCAGTGAGCACATGACATGAGAGGGAAAACGTGCGCTTTGTTTTTATGGCTCGTTTACCTGTATTTCGCGGGATTATTCTACTTTTACAAAGGGTTTCTATTAACTAAACATGAACTGCACACTATCTCCAACTGTTCTGGAATTATTCCTTGCGTTTTCCCTCCCAGTTATGAGAAAATCATTATACTTGTTATTGATGCCTTGCGTCATGATTTTTTAGTTCCTAAACCTAACAATTCGGATGAAGTGCCATATTATATCAACAATATGCTCTTCGCTAAGGATCTCTTAAATGCCGGGTCTTCTCAAGCTCATCTTTTCAAGGTAATTTCATATTATGTTATTATTTTTAATTTTATTTAGTTTCAAATAAATTCATACTCTTTACTATTTTAAACCAGTTTCTCGCTGATCCTCCTACAACCACCCTCCAGAGATTAAAAGCCCTTGCGACTGGCAGCCTCCCAACCTTCATTGACGCTAGTTCCAATTTCGGAGGGGAATCATTAGCCGAAGATAATTGGATTTCTCAGATGGCTCGTCATAATAAGTCAGTCATCTTTATGGGCGATGATACCTGGCTCTCTTTATTCCCTTATCAGTACGTTTCTCCTAATTTTATTCCCATCTTACTTATTTTTGCGTACCATTTAATTACCAAATTTCTGACTCTCTTCTAGATTCAAGCGATCTTATCCTTATTCTTCATTTGATGTATGGGATTTGGATACTGTAGACAATGGAGTGAGAGACAATCTACAACACGAGTTGTTTGCCAAAGATTGGAAGGTTTTAATCGCACATTGTTTGGGAGTGGATCATTGCGGACATCGTTACGGTCCGAACCACCCTGAAATGCGTCGAAAACTCATAGAAATGGATAATCTCATCAAGTAATGTAATCCAACCTTTCATCTGTACCTATAAACTTGGAGTTTAACGCCTTTTAATGTTTTGCTAGATTCGTGATAGGGAACATGGACAATGACACCCTGTTATTAGTAATGGGAGACCATGGGATGACCGAAACTGGTTAGTTTGAAACTATTCTTCTTTAATTAATTATTTTATTTATTTTAGGATACTTAATTAAGTCAAAAACTTGTAAAACAGCTTTCTTCTTTTAAATTCACTTGCTTTACTTTGTATTATTACGTATTTTGCGTTAATTATTACTTTCTTTATTTTCTTAATTTTATTTTTAGATACATTTTAATTAATTTAATTAATTTAACTTATTAAACTGACTTTTTTCATTAATTTTATATCCACTTAATATAACGAATTAATTTTGATTAAATAAAACTTGTTTAAACGAATGTCCTAATGAAATTACTTTCACCAATGAATTCCTAATGAAAATAACTGATAATGACGTCACCAATCTTGTTTCTTAGGCGATCACGGTGGCGATAGTCTTGATGAGATTTCTGCAGCTCTGTTTGTCTACAGTCCTGTCCCCTTTTCCAGTGCATTGCTTCCGACACGATCATCCGTCTCGCAGATTGATTTGGTTCCAACCCTGGCCCTCTTGCTCGGCATTCCCATTCCCTACTCCAATCTGGGCCAACCTATTCTCCAACTTCTCCGCTCGCCAGAACCCGGCTTTCGTCAATCCACTGCGCTTTACGTCACTGTCCAGCAGGTAATTTCTCTCTTTCCCTGGTTTTCATCAACCTTTAGCAGATGTTAATACACTTTCTTGTCTTCCCACCGGGATAGGTCTGGCGGTACTTGGAAGCTTATGCCCAGCAAGCACAGCCCTTTGATGTCCGGCAGTATGATTCCGTCGTTCATTTGTACCAATCCATTTCCGACCGTTGGACCCGGGATCCGACGCCAGAATCATTCGAAAGGCTCATAACTCTCATGGAGGACTTCCTCCGTGAAGCCAAAGACATGTGTACCCAAGTTTGGGTTCATTTCGACCTCTTCTCCATCGCGTTAGGTCTCGCTCACGTGTTCCTGGCTGTCGTCTGCAATTCCCTGGCTATTTCTCACTTTTCCGGGCTTTCTCCTCTGAGGACGCCTACGATTCACTTTCTCATCGTTGTGGCGATTTCTTGGACTCTTTTAGCCTTGTCAGCTACCCATCTATGGCCCGTTAACTGGGGAATTCAATTACTAGTTACCCTAGTAGGCTTAGCATTCTTCCGCCGAACGATTCAGGTTCTTGGTTCGGATAATCCAACCCTTGTTTCCCTTGGTCGAGCGTGGCCGCTCGAGCGCCCGTTAACGACCGTCATTTGGTGCTTGTTAGTCGCTAGTTCGGCCACTTTTTTCTCCAACAGTTTAGTGGTACAGGAGCCTTATGTCGCTCATTATCTCCTGCAGAGTCTACTCTGGCTTTGGGTCGCTTTAACGCCTCGGGCGAGTCGAAGCGTTTCTGTTCTGACTCGTATTACCCTCGCTAGTCTTTTCGCGCGCATTTCTCTCCCGTACTTCCGCTGCCGGGAAGAGCAGTTACCCAATTGTGTGCCCCACAATGCCCATCGCACCTTGTCGGCGTTACAGGCCAGCGAGTTGATCTGGGTCCGTTACGCCTGCGCATGCGCACTCTGTCTTATTGTCGTCGCCTGTCTCCGCCGACTGACAGCGACCTGGAAGTACTTGGCAGCGTTGATTAGTCTCGTAATGCTACACTGGACGCTGGAATTCTTCCTGTCCAGCAGTCAACAACAGTCAACAATGAACCTCGTTTGGGTCCCGCAGCTCTTTTACGCGCTTTGGGCCCTCGGGGTCATTCATTGTTGCGTCACCGTCATGTTTACAGCCCATTGGTCGCGTCATGTCGATTTGCTGGCCTTGGCGACCTTAATGGCACTCCTTTTGGCAGGCGATGGTCTCACTTGGCCCATACTCGCCCTCCCCCTTGTTGGAGCGCTGGTTCTGAGCGTTTGTTCGCCGAGCCCAACAATGAATTTCAATGTCAACTTGCCGAGTGCTTTATTAACGCTTTTGGCAGTCCATGGGTTCTTTTCCACTGGCCATCACACAAATTTTGCGTCCATTCCGTGGGAAGTAGCGTTCGTTGGACGTCGCCATGGCAACAATTCAAATTCCCTTTTCCCCGTTGTTATGGTCCTATTTAGCACTTTCTTTGCGTACATCTTTTGTGCATTGGCTCTTCCCCTATCCTTTCTCTGGCAGGCAAGGAAAAACAATCTTTCGCGCAAAGAAACTATACAGGCTGTTGGCCGGGCGGTTGTACACTACCTTTTGTACCACGGCATACGGGTAATTTTAATACTGTTTTCCTATTCATTTTCGTTATTGATTGCATTTTTTAAATTTATTTTTTCCAAATTTCTTGCAGTTGACGTGTGCTAGTTTAGCGGCCGTTTTCCTCAGGCGTCACTTGATGGTATGGAAAATTTTCGCCCCGCGTTGGATCTACGAAGGCATAGCGTTCCTAATAACTGTGTTATTTATAACTACGGGTTGGGGAGTCACATTGTGTACTCTGCTGTCACCAAGAACGGGCTTAGTACATGCGAAAGAGACGCTTAAGTGAAGAAATATTGTGGTTTATTACTTGTAATCGCGAGGATACATAGCCTGATAAGATTATTTCGATTGATTTGGGGACACAGACACGCGAAATCGGAGCAAATTTCGACCACTTTAGGAGCGATTTGCAACGGTATGCGTGTTAAAAGTGTTGTGTTAGGGTAGAGGAAGTGGTGTCCATGACAACCCTTGCCATCTTCACTTAAGAAGAGTCTTAGAGCCTTCTGTGGTTGCCAGTTGCCACACAAAGAGAGGCGGACAAGCAAAACTTGGTCAATTCCGGATTATGTTTGGGTTTTGCTGGTCGCAGAGAGTTCGTTTGCTTATACACTTTGCCCTCCGCCAGTATATGGGAAGAGACAGAGAAAGCCAGAGTATTGATTGGCTTGTTTCTGGCCTGCTCTCGCACATTGTACAAGATTAGAAAAAGCTGGGAGCATCGACGCTTTTCTCTAGGCCTTAAAAAGCAAGAAGCAAGCCCTTTACAGGCTCCAGTCGTGACTTGGTCCGCGGAATCGCTGGTTCTGTTTGACGTTTGGCCCGGGGGGGTGTTAAAGCGTGAAACTTGATCATGGATCGCCAGTACGAGGCGCTTTTTATGGAACTCGTGCGGGATATTGCGACCGAATTAGAACTGGATACGCTCTGTCATAAAATACTGGTCAATGTGAGTCGACTCACTTGTGCAGATCGTGCCTCGCTATTTCTGGCCGAAACTTGCGGAGAACAGCAATGTCTAGTACCCGAGTTATTCGATGTGACCCCGGAAGTCGGTAAGTCAATGCAAAGTGCAAAAATTCGAATATTGTTTACTATATTTTAACGAAATTACGTAATTTCGTTATTTATTCAAACATTCATAGATTATTTATTTAAACGTTATTCTCCTTAACTATTTTTTGAAAGTTTAGAAGTTTGGGAGGTTAATAAAGGTGGACTCAAGTATTGACTACGAGTATTGAAGCAATAAAGGGTTTGGATTACGAGTCTTAAATAGGGGGAAGTTCTTTTTTTTCTTTTAGAGTGATGAGCTATAAGAATGTTTTAGGTTCATTAGCGCCAACACTTGAGCTTTCCGAGTTTACATTTACTCTTATTTTCGTGTTGAAAGATCTCGACTTGGCTCGTAAAGCGGCCCAAGAAGCCATGCCAATTCCGTTTGGTGTAGGGATTGCCGGTCATGTTGCGTTAACCAAACAACCCGTCCGAATACGTGATGCTTATCAAGTATTTATACACCTCGAAGGATACATGTCTTCTCTATTATTATTGCCTCTTTTACCGTTAAGTGAATGGAAATCATTTCTACTTAATTAGGATACTCGCTTCAATTCCCTTTCGGATCGCCATACAGGATACCACACAAGCTCGTTGCTTTGTTTACCCATTTGTAACCAACAAGGCACCGTCCTAGGAGTCGCAGAGATTGTTAACAAGATTGGGAAGCATGAGTTCTCGCTCGGGGATCAGGAAGTACAAAAACGAGCCATCTTTGCCAATTTTGGGGTCAAATCTGCTGTTTAGGTATTCCAGAGGTACTTAACCTTCGCTGGCATTGGTATTCAGAACGCCCAACTTTATAGAGTAGCCCGACAAGAGTATGAACGCAATCAAGTACACATTTTACTTTATAATACTCAGTTTTATTCTCTCGGAATTCAATTTGTAGTAATTTACATTGTAGCAAATCGCTACTCTCTTTACTGATTTACTATGGGAATAAAAGAGCTAATTTGTTTTGGTAGGCTTTGTTGAATTTAGCCAAGTCCATTTTCGAGGAGCAGTCAACATTGGCTGTCTTAGTCAATCGAATCATAATCCAGTGCCATGGTTTCATTCCCTGTGGTACCACGGCGTTGTTCGTAATTCAGCAAGCGGAAGGACATGACTTTTTCAGCACAGTGAGTTTTTTAAGTTATAATAAGACTCTAGTTCCACATCCTTGGCGTATCCTTGACAACATTAAGTTTTTTTTTGTTTGTTTTTTTGCTTTTTTAAGGGGTCATCCATCTTTCATAAGGTATTTGTGATGAAGAACGGCGAATCGGAAGTCCAAACACTCAACGGTAATGCAATTAACGCGTTTGCATTGCATGATTTGGCTGTGCACGTCGCAGAGAACCAAGAAGTAAAGTTGCTCTCCTTTATGTGTCTTTAGTCCAAAAAGGCCCTTAATTGATCAGCGTGTGTGCCTCTTATATGTCAATTAGGTGGTCCGGACGCCATCTTTGAAGAGTTGGCAAGAAGCGAAGAAGCTAAAAGGCAATACCGGGAATGCCGATGGCGATACTATTCAGCACGTTTTAGCACTGCCTGTTTGGAATGGACAAAATAAAGTGGTGGGCATCTTAGGTCTTTGTGATCAAGTACAAATTTAGCCAAAGATACTTATCTGGTTGTAATTAGTCTAATTTTTGTAAGTTCACTTTTCTAGTTGAATGGAAAACCGTTTAACCAAGAAGATCAAGATATTGTCAAAGGCTTTGCAATGTTCTTCGGTTTGGGTATCAACAATACGCAGACTTATGAAGAAGTTTGTAAACTTATGGCAAAACAGAAAGTCGCACTCGAGTGCTTATCATTCCATGGAAGAGCAGCTGAAGAGGAAGTCGAGAGGCTGTCACTGGATGAGATTCCTTCCGAAGAGTATTATCAGCTTTCCAAGTACTACTTTTTGTCTAAAAAGTGTCAATACTTTGTACTACCGAAGTTTTTATTATAAACCCGGGTTTGTTTTCGGTTTTGAAGGTACGATTTCAACGACTTTCTACTAACGGAAGACGATACTTGTAAATCTGCAGTACGGATGTTCCTGGAATGCGATTTACTGAGTCTCTTTCGCATTCCTTATGAGGTACGTTTTTTACACCTATTTCCGATTTCTCGGTACGTAAACTCAAAAGTCCGCCCCAAATAAAATCTACCGAGGGACATAAAAAAACCAAGCCGTTTTCGTGTATATAGTTCCCGGGTAGAAAAACCTACCAAACAGGTTATATATTCATTATTGTGCAATTCCCTTATGGTTATATTCATTGTTGCCTTGGTACTCGAAATCCAGACTAAGGCCAGGAGTAACGCTGTGGCTGTGTTGCGAGCCTCACATCACCTTGTCATAAACATTCGAAAACTTATTAAATTTTTAATTAAAAATTTAATAAAATAAGAAAAAAATCGACTCCGTATTTCATAAGTTGATTACATTTTAAACATGCATTCTATTTTTTTAAATGTATTGCTAATAGTGGTTCTGTATTACTTTTAAGGTATTGTGTCGATGGGTGTTGAGCGTGAAGAAGAATTATCGACCTGTCAAGTACCATAATTGGCGCCATGCACTCAACGTGGCACAAACCATGTACTCTTTACTGCGTACAGGAAAAATGCAGCAATTTATGTCCGACTTGGAAGTAATTTATGTCTGAATTGTACTTGAGCTTTTTTTTACACCAATAGTCGCCAATGGTTTATTTTCTTTCTAACTTTGTTTTTATTATTTTTATAGGTACTGGGCTTGCTGGTTGCTTGTTTGTCACACGATTTGGACCATCGTGGTACTAACAATGCCTTTCAATCGAAAGTCATGTCTCCGTTGGCAGTTTTGTACTCGACATCCACCCTGGAGCACCATCACTTGGATCAATGCGTTCGGATTCTCTCGGACGATGCCAATAACATCTTCCAAGTAAAAAAAAAAATAATAAAAAAATACCAATTGCTTTTTAGCCCGAAAAAGGCCCTTTTCCCTCCTTTTTCTTATTGTATTTTTTTTTCTTTTTGGGGGGAATATCTTCTCTTTGACTTCTTGGGTTTTGGCTGACGTATTATAGTCTTTGTCGCCGGAGCAGTATAAAAAGATCATGAGTCACATAGAACATTTCATATTGTCTACCGATCTGGCCATCTACTTTCGCAAGAAAAGCAAGTTTATCGAGATGGTGGAGAATGGAGAATGGGATTGGCAAGATGGCGAGCACAAAGAATGTAATAAAACAAGCAAAAAAAATTCGGAAGAATACATGTCAAAATCAAGTCTACTTTTTATGTAATTTTCCTTTTTAGTGCTTTGCGGAATGATGATGACTTCCTGCGATGTCTCAGCTATCGCCAAACCTTGGCCCATCCAACACAGAGTTGCCAAAATGGTCGCGGAAGAGTTTTTTGAGCAAGGCGATATGGAAAAACTTTGGCTGAATCAGCAACCCATTGTAATTTTAAAACTTTTCTTTTTGCTTTTTTTTTTACATGTAAATATTGGTCCTAGATGATGATGGATCGAGACAAACAGGATTATTTACCCAAGATGCAAGTGGGATTTATAGATAGTATTTGTCTGCCGCTCTACAAAGCTCTTTCGGAATCCTTCCCGTGGGTAAAACCCATGTACGATTCCTGTTTAGAGAATCGTCGACGTTGGGAAGAGCTGGCTTCGTTGGTAGACATGGGACTTACGTGGATTGACCATAGTTTTATTGAAAAACCTTTAGAATCCATAACGGGTAAATGAATCCTTTGGATTTTTTTTTAATTTTGAGCGAATTTTATCAAATATTGGGAATTCTTCATTCGTATTTACAAAATTGTTTCTATGTTTCTAATATTATTAATATTATTCTTATTTCTAGTGTGTAAAGAGTGATTTTTGATGATTTTGTAAAAATCAATGCTTATACTGATACATTTTGTTTTTATTACAGATGCGAAAGAGTTGGAGAAGTTGCCCTTGGTTGTGATGGAGTACAAGTCTTATCAGAAGGTAATTATGGGGTGCGACTAGCTTCAGTGTATTCGTTAATTATAAAGTTAAGCATGTTAGAGAGAAGCAAGGAACTCGGAGAACAACCGCTAATCACTTAAGTGTGTCCAAAGCGGCTTTGAGGCAACGGCATTCCGCTCCCGCATCGCCTCATGAAGATCGAGTTGGAGTGACGCGCTTTTTTGGCGCGGGATCTCGGAAGCTTCGCTCGCTGAGCTTGAATCCCCAACATCCAGCTTTAGATGCTTTACATGGAAAGCATAGTCGGAGTAAGATGTGCGTTATATCCTAGCCTTATTATATTAAAGTTGCTGCTGTGTTACTTACGTTGTGAGAGAAGACAGTATTTGCTGCTCAGAAATAAACGAAAGCCCTTGAAAATAATTATGACTCACCTGTCATTCTAAGTGTAAGAAATGTAAAGGGTTCTTACAAATGTGAAAAAAGCTAAAATTTGGGAAATTTTTGCGAGATTTTTCAAAAAATCCCCTAAAAGGGGTGTGGCCTCCACAAAAAAGACGAACCCTATTGGTGGATTGGCCAAAAAGGGGGCGTGGTCTCTTTTCGAGCCAGGAAAGCTTTTTCAGGGCTTTTCTCCATAAGGAATAATGTTAAATCAAGGGGTACCCCTTGAAAAATCTTCAAAAATTGAGAGCCTCGCCCCTTTCCCTGTTCCCAACTTCCCTGCTCGCTTTCCTATCCTCAATATTCGAGCTCGTAATGCCGAAGCATCACAATTTCGAATATAGGAATAAAAGCTTGCCGGGAAGGCATAAGGTACAGAGAAAGGGAGGCATTTAATATTTCGTTTTTTCGACGAAATAAAGTGCCTCGACCGGGAATCGAACCGAGGACCTGATGGTCCCCAGTCGTGCGTGTTATCCACTTGGTCATACGCTTATATTAGAAAGGCGTGGAAACTTCTATAAATGCAACATGTGAACGAACCTGGTGTACGTGTACCATGACGTGTACCATGGGTGTACTCGTGCGTAACATCTATCTGTTGTTGGATTTATAAAAATATGATGGTTCGGCTACAACCATACCTTGTACTCTAGAAACTTGCATTATTATTATTATTATTATTATTATATTTCCTTCAAAAATCGTGAAAAATTGAGATCCTCGCCCCTTTCCCTGTTCCCAACTCCCCTGCTCGGTTACCTATCCCGATATTCAATCTCGTGAGGCCGAAGCTTCACAATGTAGAATATGGGTATAGGCAGGCATAAGATACAGAGAAAGGGAACCATTTAATATTTCGTTTTTTCGACAAAATATATCGCATAGAACAGGTTTCGAACCCAGGACCTCTCGTACACATAGCTTGCGCTTTATCCACTTGGTCGTACGCACATATTCGTGTTGTGTTGAAACTCCTATAAATACAACTTGAGAACAAAGCTGGCGTATTGTGTACGTGTGGTACCTTCTTTTGTTCGATTTATAAAAATATTATGGCTCGCCTACAGCCATGCCTCGTATTCTCTAAGTTTGCATTATTATATTGTAGGTTTGTGTCGTTTAAAATATAATAAAAATCCTTCCTAAATTTTTGTTTCCGAGTCAAAATCATTCAAAGTAAATTACAAGGCAATGTGTTTTTTTTAAATCATTTTTAGTAAAAGCTCCCACCTACAAAACGTTACAAACATTATTTTACGAATAATAAAATGTTGATATTTTAAATATACGGAGAAACTTAGTAAGCCATTTCTATGCTAACCCATACATTCTATACTAACCCATAAATTCATATATTCTAAACTTAAGTGAAAAAAGGGGGAAAAACCTCGAATATCACATCCGCGCATTTATTGAAAAATAATTATTGGTTATTAACAACATATCGAGTCGCTCTCTTAAAAAGAGACATGAAACACAACTTATCAAAAACAAACGAAAACGCGCCAATACGGAACGTTTGGCATTATACATGGACAATACACCTGCCTTTTCAGATCTTCACTTATCAGTTCTACAACCGTTCAACCACAAGTAAAAGCTTACGACAACTTCCATCATGAGTTACATACCATACACAACTAAAACTAGGCAATGATTCAGGTGTCGATCTCTATCCTGGATTTCGTTCACTTACAAAAACATAAACACAAAGGGGTGAAAATCATTATAATGTAGGGGTACTCGTTGCAACAGCAGCATAACGAGCTGAAGTGTAATGAGTGCTTACAACCAAAACTACTCTTTATCATACTGTTTGGGCAGCGCCAACGATTCAACAAGTCAGTGAGTCAACGAGCGCTTTCTTGGTCTTGCTGTGACGCCTAATCTCCAAAACTGTGCGTTTGACATGCCGGTAATCAAACACCGAAACCACGTTCTCGCACAAGGTACAATGATTGCTGGAATTCAGCTGCTCCTGCCACATATACAACACATAATTGGCTCGCTCCTCCGTAAAATTGCCTGCAAAAAACGTCTTCATTCTATCGAAAACCTGCGCGATTTTGCTCCTATCCGGCTCCCACGCTTGATATATGGCGGGATCCTCCATACTGACCAGGATAAACGAATGAAAAAAGACAAGAGTGTGCATGAACTCGTGAACGAGCTCAGGAGGTACTTCTGGCATTCCCTTAGCGACATTCATCATTGCCGCTCGCTTCGCAGCTTCTGATTTTGGCGGGAAATCCAATACCAACGTACCCGCTGGCTCCTTTTCTACCCGTTCCGTCTTACATCGAAGCTTCTGATAGTCTAACATTAAAACCCGCCTCTGGATATTGCATATCTCCTTCGAAAGAACCTGCTTTCTATCCTGGACCTCTTGAACCCGATTTTGTAGTGCTAAATAACTTACGAGGTGATTGTCAATCTTCTGCTCTAAGGCTTTCCTAGTTTCTGCTATCTTTACGTACAACAACCGATGAGCGACCCGTTTCTCCCGTTGCTTCTGCAACTCACTGATCAAAGCCTCCTTTTGCTCAGTCAGCGCTTTCTTCTGTCCTTCCCAAACCAAAGGATCCCCTAACAGCAACTGCGAGTTGACTGCTTCAAACTGCGCTTGCCGACGCAGGTCACAAAGGTTCACCTGTTCAGCATCCAATTCTATTAGTTTCACTGCAATACCGTGCTGAGCCTCTTGCATTTGAATCTCAAATTGCGATGACAATTTCAATTCGCTAACCAACTTGTTCCATGCTTCTGTATCCAGTTTCCTCTCTTGGGCGAGTGATTCGCGCTCAGTTTCCAACACGTTCAGCTCAACGTTCAACTCATCCCGATTCATAACCGCCTTCTCTAGCTGTTGGTACAACTTAACAACCTCCATTTCCCAATCCTTACCCGGTTCAACGAGTTCATTCGCTGGCATATCAACGAAGAAATTGACTTGAGTACTAGCAACAACTGACTCGATGCTGTCTTTTGCAGCTGGTACGGGTACCAACTCGGTTTGACTACTTTCATGAGCTAAATCCTTCACGGGGATTACTAACTGATCAGTTTGGACGCCTCTTCCAGCTACCAGAGGCTCTGTTTGGGTGCCAGACTCTGACAGTACATTAGAAATGTCAACTTGCAGGGCAGAATCCACCACTGGATTGCCGGAATCTCTTCCTAGCTCCCTACCTTCTTTCGGAGAACTACGCTGGAGAGAAACAGGGGACACGGGTGGGTCTTGGGTGACTTGAGAATCATTCGCTCGCAGAATTGTGGACGCTTCAGACAAGGAATCTTTGTCACTTAATACGACTTCTTCAATTTCATGCTCATGGGCATCCAAAGCAGCTCCCAAAAACTTATTTTTGACCTCTGTAGACCCATTTTTCAGCTCATTAGCCTCAAATACATCACATTCGCTGCTGACTGTGGAATAACAAGGCGAAGAAATGCCTTTACTCTCGCATTTCGGACGTTTCAACTCCGGATTAGCTGGATCTCCGCTCCTAGACCCCGATTTGCGTTTATTTGGCACGTCTGGCACATCTTTGGAAGCTTTCTGGAAGCTTTTGGAAGACTTTTCGCCTGAGAGTTGATCTAGTGGAGGAAGGTGACTAAGTTGAACTTCAGTAGGAACAGGAACATTCGGCGTGCTGGAGCAAGGCTGTGCTAGGAGTTCAGAGGATGTTGAGCGAGATCTGACGGGTGAACAGAGGAGTTTTTCCAACTGTCGCTCCAAAGGATCCGGAGTTCTGGAAATGACATCGCTCTGGGTCGGGATTTCTTGCCGACTTGCGACTCGAATAGGCGAAGGAAGAGGTTGCAGCTGACTTTCAGCCAAGGAAGGTTGTATACAATCCTTGCTTTTCTTCGAACAAGATGAGGAACTACGACCAGACGAAGAACGCCTTTCTGAGCGACTTGGAGTTGAACGATGAAGCTGGTGAGTTTCTGCTGCCTCTCTGGCGGGTGGCTTACTGTTATTATTGCGCTTCTCGCTTTGACTTTCATCTGGATTAGACTGGCGCCGAGCAGGGGTAGAATTCGCACTCATGGCTGAAGTTGCAGAAGAAGACTAGAGAGATATCCATACATGAAATAAATTATTTCAGAACTTAAACAATTAAATTAAATTGCAACAGAATATTACTTGTTGTTGTACTAAGCTAGCCGTAGGATCTGAAGCACGCTTTCCAAGGTTGACTTTAGGGTAAACAGCTGGACAAGTCAAGTGTTGTAACCCTTGAAACATACTATTGGGATCTGACGGCTTTCTCAGTTGGGAAAGAACTAAATAAAATAAACAATATAATAATTAAATAGCCTGGAAAATACGAAATAATATGGAAATTATAATCTTAGAACAAGATTAAGAATTACCTGACACGCTAATTATCTTGTTATAATTACCGGACAGGTTAACGTTCAGGCTGCAAGTGCAATTACCCTGAAAGAAACGCCACGTGTGCTGTGATAAATTCTGTCTCTCAATCTCAAAATGTGCGGCAAACGAAACTTGTTCACTTTTGACGCTATTAGTATCACTGACAGCCTTGTTTTCCTCTAAGGACATAGCCGTTGACGAAAACTGAGACCACTGGCTTCATGTTAGAAAGTGCTAGCGGATGTTAGAAACTTTTATCAACACAACCTACCGTTTTGTTACATGTTTTACTTCACTTCATGTTTCACAATATGGCCCTCTAACGGAATAGTAGCGTCTACAATGTTTGTTTTGAAAATTGCGCGGCAAAATTCAAAAACTTCCCCGGCAGAAACCGTTTACCAACGCGAAATGAGAAGGCGAATTTTCTTACGAAAAAATAAATCCAAATCTCTTTTATTGTTGACTCTTGGTTTAACACATCGAAGTAGAAACCTTATAAACATCAGTCCAATCTAACAAAAATTCTTCTGGAAAAACAATCCAATTTTGTAAAGATTTCTTCCGAGATAATACCGTAGAATACGAAAGATCACGGAACAATGAGTTGCGGAAGAGAAATCTGTCCATTTCAGAGTGGGTCCAACATGCAGGGTAGGTCCATATTTGGCTTACAAATGTGGTAGCCTGACCGTGACGCCATGATCTGGAACACAAGCGACCAATATGTCAATGCACAGAACATAAACAACAACAATTTTATAAACAGTATTTTTCGGATCCAATGGGCAGTCACTCACAAGCCTAAGCCTAACCCACTTTCTTTTCATGTACACATAAATGACCGTTTTGTCTTTCACTGCAGCTAAAACTCTCCCAGCATCCTCTGCATTGCTACTCCCCCGATTATTTCCATAGTTAACTGTAACAACTACTGCAACACTCAACCGCATGTCGATTCCAGTCGTTAACCTTCGCGCGCGGCCAAAAAATAATTTTAAAAAATGGTAAAATTAGATTCTTTTCAAGTATCTTCCTCTTAGTTTTCACGCATTCAAAATAAGTGTAGCATGCTGCAGAAAGATTAACGAATAATACGAAAAAATAATTTTGAAAAATCTAGAAAGACAGAAACTTCCAGAAAATCGAACAGAAAGAATGGCAGAAATGCATTGGAAGCGGTAGTAGAGATGAACAAGACTTTTTAAATTTATTTTTTAAAACCTACCCTGCACGTTGGCGAGCAATACGCGATTGAAGCACACACGATGCACTTCATTTGAGCCGGCTGTCCACATACGGCGCATAGTTGCATTGTTGGTGAAATACGGGCTTGTTGCTGCTGTACAGGCCTTGGCACTCCAAACGCGACACCTGTATATTGTACTCTAAGATCTATTTAAAAAAAAAAGAACAAAAAAATATTTAAAAAATAATAAAAACGTTTCGTTAACCGAATGTTACGATCATAGAGTAAATAGAGAGAGTGGTCTGTACAAAGCCTTGTCCTAAGAAAATAGAAGGAAAAGGAGGTTCCCACTGGAGTGGAACAGGCAGTTGATTGGCTGATAGAATGCATAGTGTGGAACAGGCAGTTGATTGGTTGGAAAGTTAGTGAATCGATGCAGTTATCGATATGCCGCAGTTGAAGGCTCAATAACAATATACTTTGAAATGATATCAATACAATGATGTTAGCTAAATAATCGATATGTTCCTGCTGGCTATCGATTTATGTTTAAACTCATTTTCATAGTTCCCGCTCAAAGGAAGGTGGAGTCAGACGACCCTCACCTCCCAATGGATTAGCCTGAAGGCTCAGAAAGTTGGTGACAAAAGTCCCATAAGGAAAGGTCTCGATGCTCTCTCTATTTACTCTATGGTTACGATCCTTTACCTCGTAATTGAGTGATTGGCGAGTACTGTAGTGTAGTCGGAGGCATAGGAAGAGCTGGGTTGCTCATACTAGGTTGATAAATCGCGACATTATGGACCAATCGCGGTGGCGTATAAGAACTCGTGACATTCACGGGCATGACGCTGCCACTGGCTCCAAAATTACGACTCGCTACTGTACTTTGGTACCCCATTGGGTGAGGTATTCTCATTTGCTGAACGACTGGTATACCCGTCATCACTCTTAATGCATTACTCACTGTTCCGGTCATTCCGGTATCCGGCTGAGGATTGACTGCTTCTTGGGGCGTTAAGGGCGGTGGGGAGGAGCTATACAAATCCGAGGAAGGTTTCACTCGAATGCTTGGAAACCGTACTTCCTGTGGTACTTCCGTCTGGACGGTCGCCGGGGAGGCAATTACAATAGGGGAATCTGCACTCCCGCCGCCGTGGCCGGTACCGTCAGGTTCAACATTGATCTTCTGGCATAAATCGTGAATCTGGATGACTCTTTCATAGCGCGGAAACGAATCCACGTTCCCTTTACAAAAGTTACACGAAAACCCAGGCTCTTGTACCCTCCGTCTCCACAACTCCAGCAACTTCCCGTGACCATAAACACTAGCATGCTCTGGGAACGCATCTTTCATTTGTTTCAACACGTCGCACGCGTGCGATCGGTACGACTCCAGAGTAGGGGTGCAACGCTGGTTCTCAACGTGGAACAACCACCTGGCATGGAAGCTAAACATGGCGTGCATGTAGTCATGGACCAATTCTGGCGCCAAACGGGGAAAATTCGGGGCCAGATTCGAGATTTCGGACGAATCAGGCGACGCCGTCGGCGACCTGGAAGACGATTCGAGCTGTTGGTTCATTTTCGGTCTCGCCACTGGCTTCGACAGGTTCAGGACGATCGACTCGGGATGGGTCTCCAGCAAGTCCCATTGCGTTTGCAGAATCGTGCGTTTGAGGCGAAGAATCTCCTTTTGCTCGGCGTAGATTTCCCCGTTAAGTTCCCTTAAACGTTTCTCGAACTTTTCGCAATCCTCTCGAGTGTTTTTGAGAAGATTTACGCTACCGTCGCGCTGCTTCTCGAGTCTTTCGCGCTCATTGCGGTGCGCCACGTGGGAATCTTCGCCGACCGCTAAAGACCCTTCCAAGGCTCCGAACTGCTCTTCCAAATCCTTCAGCTTGGTCTTCGCGTCGTCGAACTGCTCCTTTAAACGCCGTTGGCCGGAAAGCAACTCCACGTACTCGGGGTCGCTTTGCGTGTAGTTTGGGTGGTCACGCTCATAATACAATTTGGTCAACTCGGCGCTCGCGACAGCGATCCGGGTGTTCAGTTCCGTTTTCCTCCATACATCGAGTTGAGCCTTCACTGCTTCCGATTCCGTCTTCAGCTTCGCGACTGTTTCCTCGCATTCCTGTTCCTTCTCAAAGACTCGGGTGTACTCGAGCTGGATCGACTGCGCTTGTGCGCTGACTTCTTGCAAGCGTTTCTTCGAGCGGGTTAACGAGTCTTTCGACCGCGCTTGTTCTTCCAAACGCGATTCAATCCTCGCTAGCAATGGTTCAATCTTCTCGTCCCCGTTCTCGAGGTCCTTCATAGACGCTCCTCCTACTCCTCTTTCAGTACACGCATCCAAGGTGAAGAGCGGATCAGTCTGGGTCCCCGAATCGGTGGGAAAAGTCGACTTTTCCACTTGATCCAACAGACGATTCAGCTGATCGCTGTCCGCAATAGCAATTGTGGGAATGACTACAGCTTGCTCTGACTCTGTTTGCGTGGTCATGTCCGTGGTTGGAACGCGAAATGCGTCTACATCAGTGTTAACGCCTATTTCTGCAAAGGTCGTGGTGTTAAACTGCTCCTTATCAGTGTTAACGCCCATTTCCGCAAACTTTATAGGATTCACTAGCTCGTTATCAGTATCGACTCCCACTTCCGAGCATTCGGTGGGCGTAGGAAGATTTTCCAGCTCTTTTTCTTGAGGTTCTGAACAATTAATGTACAATGCCTCTTCATCCGTGTCAAAATCATCGTTTTTGGTAGTGGAAGCATCAGAAAGCTCTCCTGAATCTTCGTCTTCATGTGCGCAAACTCGAACAGGTTGCGATTCTAAAACTTGTTTGTCTCTTAACTCTCTTTCGGGTAAAGTCAAGCCTTCTTCTTCTTTCTTCTCTGCTTCGTTATTGGTCCTGGGCGATAATTCGGGGACTGTAGAGGCCACCGGCTCTTTCGGCAAGATCGTCGCGCTGATCGCCTCTTCCAAGCCGCTATTGGAGGCAGACAAAAGCATGGGCGAGCCAATAATCTTCATGCGGATTGGGGAAATCTTGCGTTTCCTCGGACTGTCACGTTGGATGCGTTTGTGCTCTCTGGGAGGGGAGGGTGAGGCGCTTCTTTTCTTGTTTTTGGCCTTCTTGTGCTTGGATTTACCGTGTTCAGCTGGCGGCTTTGGCTTGGTCACGTTCTGGAGGTCATTTGGGGTTGTCGCAGGTAAAACACAGTCCCCTTTGGGTTCGGCAGAAGCGGGGAGAGAGTCAAGGGCTGTTTTAGGTCCTTTCTTTTCAGGGTAGCCGACAATGCGGGCGAGGTTCTCTTCCAAGGATTCGTAGCTTTCTGGCGACGTGGGACTCTCTTTGTGAAGGCTACTGCAAGCAAGAGGACCTGGTTTGCTGTTGGAGGCACCCGAACTGGTGCTGGAAATGGTCCAATCCTCGGCGGGCAAATTAGAAGGAGAGTTGGAAGACCTTTGCTTCTTGGAAAGGTTCCTTGAGGAAGCTTTTCCGCGATGTTTACGACTGGAGGAGTGGTGCTTATTGCTCCGCTGAGATTTCTCCTCTTTGTCCGCGTGCTTTCGTTTTTCGCTAGGATGCGAATTGGAGCGAGCTCTATTACAAGGACCAGGCGGTTGGACTGGAAGATCTGGGTTTACAGACGGGTTGGAAGGACTGCAGGAAGCGGCTTCCGAAGACGAAGTGGAGCTTGCTGCATGGGATTTTCTGGGGATTTTCATCCGCTTTAGCTCGTCCTGGGAGGGAATTCTGATGCCAGCAGCGTAAAAAGGATTCATAGCTTGCCTGTCATCGGAGGTGGAAGAAGTACTCTGAGGCGATTCGTCTGCAGGAGTCAGCTGGAAGTGAGAAAAATGTTATTTAAAAGAGCCTGGAGATGATTTGATTATGGGTATAATAACTTTTGACAGATAAGGTTAATTTACTCTTTTGATGTAGGAAGGGCGGAGCTGCATCTTCGGACCCAGGTTCACTTTAGGGTACTCGGTAGGCTTGCTCAAATGTAGCATTGCACGTTGCATTGCGTCTCCAGATGGAATAGTGCCGTTTAGATTTGCGAACCAGTCTGTCAGAAAGGAGCAGACTATAAGTAATTTCAGTATTAGTTTTCTTAATCGTAGGATCATTTTTTAAAGTGTTGGAAGACTTACGATTCAGATCTACATGGTAGGGAACGCCTTCCAACTGCCGCGGGGAAAGAGGTTCTTCCTTTGGTTGACGGAACATAACACTTTACAATTCTACGAGTACAACAAAATAAGTATTTAAATAGTTTCAAATCAACAGTTCCAGCTGGAGTGGAAGTGAAATGCTTTGCAACTCATTCTAATTAGTTAAACTAAAACTAAAAAGAAGACAAAGAAAAAGCACTTAACTTAAACAATGTTGTTTTTGATTTGTTAATTCTTGTTTGTCTTAGGTAGTTATGTTCTCACTGAGATTTTTGACCTTACCTCAAACTACTGTACTGTAACACAGCGATTACACATTTACAGTTTACACGAGACACCTAATTGCTTTCAGGATTGTCAATTTCTAAATAGATTTAGACTTAGATGCACTAATTTTAAGCATAATCAGAAATGGTTTGCGTATTATTTCATAGACTTTCTTCTAGCGTGTTTTGGCTTCTTTGCCCCAAAAACGGACTGTTGTGAACACTAGAGCCACCTAACAGAAAGATCGCGGAACTAATATTTGAATAATAAAAACAATATCAAATAATGAGAAAATGTAAAAAAGTAAATAAAAATAATAAATTTAACTCAAGTGTAGTATTGTAGTTAATAATTCGCGTTCTAGAACCCAAGTCTTAATAAACGAGGCGTTAATGTAAATAAGATGTACTATTTATTTTCTACCTTCCAGAAAATGCATCCTTCCCTCCAACACGTTCTCCAGATTTCATGACAAACGGGTGTAATGTATCCCGCTGTCAAAATTAACCCTTGTGTCCAATTAAGTTTTTACGACAATTACTTGTTTTTTTTCAGCTAATGGCGTGAAAAAGAGTACAAGTTAACGGTTATCATACAAATTTGTTGATGAGAACCGTTAACAACCTAAGCTAATTAATTCCCCAGCCAACTACCAATTTTCGACTCGAGTGACACCCGTTTGTCATCTTTTTCCAGAGAACGTTTTGCAACAATATTACACACTAGTGTCAATTTTAAATTCCGGGTTTTTAACCAGAGAGCCTATTGTTTCCCTCGCGAAAAGCCTATATGGCTCTACCTAGCGGAGCATCCGAGAAACAACGTGGGAATGTTTTTTTTTTCGCGTGTATAGTACACCATACGCGAAAAGCGACACGAGGCTTACACACGACATCAACAATGAAAATCCAATATACCAAAAAATTCATCTTACATAAAATGCATACGAAAATGAAGGAAAATGCTCAAGAATAATCACTTACCAATACCATGTCGCTTTTTTTGATTTAACCAATAGATAAACAAAAATTACGATGGCAAATAACCGGAATTGCACATTCGAATTACACACACAGCAATCAATTCAATGTCTTAAAACGAAAAGAACTGCACAACAATAATGTAATCTGATCGAACGCACTGCTCAAAGTGTCAACTAAGTTTCTGTTTCTATTCACTTTTGACCTCGCTTGAATAAACTAGACCACACGCTTTAACTTCTCGACTGTTTAACTTGTTTTCCGACCCCTCCGCTATTTTCATAGCCGATTGGTGCGCATGCGCACGGGTGCAGCAGGTGCCCTTCGCGCCTTTTCCGGTTTCCTCGCTTTTCTCCATATGCCTATTTTGTATACATCCCTGGGGCGGGAAAACGATAAGGACATGCCTTTTTAATTGCCTGTGAACTGAAAATTTACCCTTCCAAAACTAAATCCCCTCTTTTATACAACGATAGAGTAACAAAAGAGATTCTACATAGCCCATAACCATTCCGTGTCAATCTCGCTGATGCACAAACGTTGAAATATTAAGGGTGTCAATTATTAGCTAAATTTGACGGTTTCCGTAACATGTAAAAAAGTTGGAAAAGTCTTCTTTACAAATTGAGAAAAGACAAATCGTTCGGTAGACATAAAGCTTAACAAATTGCGGTTCAACAGGCGAAACACGGCTGGAAGGAACATAGTTGGGACTACGATTGAATTGACCCAACAATGATAAAAGGCTACGCTACTATAAAACCTGAAATATGACTTTTGAACCTTAGACGTTTCTACAGAGGTAAATTGATCTTCTCCACTTGTTCAGGCCTGGAGACAAGTAATAAAAACAGCGTCTGCTCATCCGTTACTTCCTGTACCCCCGGGCGGATATTCCCTCCCTTTATTGGGCAATACAAATAAGTACCCAAATTATACCGTCAGTGCCAGACAAATTGGTCATAGAAACCCTTTTTGGAGGGTTGAGCAACCTGTTTTCGAGCGCTGATGTTTTTTTTTTAGTTTTGGGGTTGGAAGGGTGTGGAAATGTAAACTGAGCTTCAGTTTCGAGTACTCGATGTATTAACAGCCCCAGCCATAAAACATGATACGACTAAGCATAAAAGTCCATGTTCCATTTCAGCTACGATTCGTTACGAGTAAGTTACGAGCTCCGTAGCAAGAAAACCGAACCCACGAACAGAAAATTTTCCTTCGTTTCAAGCACGGTACGACAGTTTAATAGTACGTCAAGCAGGATCTTGGCAGAATCCGCCATGGTCATCCAGCTCAAGTCGAGAAACTTGCACGTTTTATGAAAAGAGGACAGATGTATCTTTAACGAATTACATATAAAGTTGTACACAGCCAGCAAGAATGTGTTGAAGCTTCTTACACTTCAAGTTTGAAAGTATTGAATGTCAGTAATACAACGGCCCCAGGCGTCACTCAATCCGAATCCGATCCCGAACCAGATTCTGACATACTAGGTTCGTCTTCTTCAGATTCTCCTTCTTTTTTCGTTTCGGCTTTCACTTTCTTCTCATCTTCCTTTGGTTTGGCCTTCTTTTTATCCTATCACAAAAAAGGCATGATTTCGTATAGGTATCATTAAATAATTACGATTTAATTGAATATTTATCGTTTAATTAAACATTATTTAACTTTACAATTAAATAATTACTGTTTTAAGTAAGACTATTTTTAGTTAATTTACAATTGTAATTCCTTTACTATAGAGCTTTTGCCAAATTACGCCTCTCGCGGCAAGACTTGGCGAAATCCGCCATTTTGAGTACATTTAAGTTAAGGTAAACAAACAAGTTTTCCGTGAACATTGGTTTTGCTTTGTGTCTTATTGTGTCTTTTTGTTTGTTTACCTAAGCTACTTGTAAAAGCTGTAAACAAAACCAAACTATTAACGGAAAACAGTTTGTTGTTGTTTGTTTACCTTAAATGTACTCAAAATGGCGGGTTTCGCCAACTCTTGCCGCGAGAGGCGTAATTTGGCAAAAGCTCTATTATTTAACTAGTTTACTTTAATTTTCTTAAAGTATTCTTCTTCTTGAAGAATACTTCAATACAAACTTAAGCTATCACAATTTTTACCTTCTTGCTACTTTCATCGCTCGAGCTATCATTGCTAGAGATGTATTCCTTGCTCTTCACACCCGTTTTGGTAGGCGTTGCTGAAGAACTGGCTTTAGCTTTGCTGCTACTTGCAGCCGGCTTCTCTCCTGCTCTATACGCTTGCATGTTCTTTTCATATTCTTTCTTCGCCTCGGCTGCCTTGGCTTCCCATTCCTAACAGTCAATAGTAATACAGTTAAGGTTTAGATCCCTAAAGGAAATCCATAATAATTTAAGAAAATTACAGATTTGTCTTCGACAGTTTTCCACTCTTCCCCAGCTTTCTTGGCCATTTCTGTCATGGCTAATCCGGGATATTTCGCCTTCAGGATGGGACGAGTTTCTTGAAGCCAAATAAAGAAAGCACTAGCAGCGCGTTTGGGTTTATCGGGATCTTTCTCCTTCTTAGTTTTTCCTCTTCCTTTACGCTACAATCAACTTATTACTTCCAACTTCCGGAATCTACACGAGATAAATACTACTTCTTTAACAGGTTTTTCTTTAGGTGCCTTCTTCTCCTTCTTTTCAGGCGTCTCCTTGTCCTTTTTCTTCTTCTTTTTGCTCTTGCCATCATCGCTCCCAGCTTCTTCATCGTCCGAAGAGGAAACATTACTATCATACCTGAAAATTGGTCAGAAAAGTGTCAATACTCATGATTTCCCCTCAAAATTCCTATTTTCCTAACACTTACTCTTCGGCCACATCTGACCCTTCATCGCCAGGCTTGAAATCTTCATCAGTAGACTCTCCATCGGAGGCAGAATCTTCATATTCGTCTTTTTCTTGAGCCTCGGCCTTAACTCGGGCCAAATAGGCATCCGGTGCTGCGGCTTCTTCATCCGAATTGCCAAAATCTTCATTATATGCTGGTTTATCCTACAAAGAGGCCTTAATCAGCCAGTTCAAATGAGGTAATAAACGAAATCTTACGCCTTTGCCGACATTCTTGACGCGCAATTTCTTGTTCGAGACATAATCAAAGAGACGGGAGTATTCTTCCTTCTCAATGGACGCGAAGGTATGTAAAACGCCGGTTTTGGTCTCTACTTCGAATTCAAAGTACCGCGTACTGCCGCCCGAACGTGCGAAGTTGACGTACGAGATTTCCTCGAATCGGACGTGAATCGGGGGCTTGTGCACGAAGATAAAGCCTCGTTCCAAAGGATACAAGGTGCCTGCAGCCGCTTTGTACGAGCAACCCACTGCAGGGGTGCCTGTTTGGCCCAAAAAGTCGCCTGGGACCGTAATCTTGCGATTTACGACGCACTTGAGGACTTTGGCCATGACTTCGTAGGTGGGACCCGACATTTCGCGCTCCAGTTTGCCCTCAAACTTGTCTTTCAGCTCTTGCCTATGAAAAAAGAACGTAAAAACCATTAGTGGCTTGTTGAACACAACATTCCAGACTGCAAAACAAGCAGGACTGCGGAAATACCGGTGCTTTTGAATTCTTAGCAGCAGAGAATAGGACGAAAGTGTAAGACAAACATAGATTTTTAAGCTTTCGAGAAGGATTTACAGAAAATTAATAAGTTAATGAAATACTTACTCGCTTAACAGTAATTCAACCGTGATTTCTTCATCGTTGTTGAACAAAAAGACTAAGAAATGGTAACGCGTTTGGCCTTGCTTGATAGGCGGGTCTAAGCTCACCACAAAGTACATTTGTCGGCCATCGCGATGAGGAAGCAAGAACAACCGTAGAACGCTTGAAGTGGGGATTTTGTAGTCGAATGTTTTACCGTGGAGCTGAATAAAGCTGCCAAACACTTTCATATCGTAGCGACCACTGCAAAGACAGAAATCTAGTTAATTCTAAGTCGAATAAGGAATAATTAAGAATAGTAAGGTATTTAAGAGTAACACAAGTCTAACAAAGAGTAATATATGTGTTTAAGAGTTATTATGAATAACTAAGAGAAGGTTAAGTTTAGGCGGTTTTACCGAGGTGTAAGGCACTGGACTTCAGAAAAGTTGGCCCATGCATCTCCAGTCATGCTAATAACGCTGGCTTTCTGCATAACTTGCTTTTGGAAGTTATCTACGGGATCATCACCGGCGAGTTCACTGGATGGAATGTAATATCTCATTTCCATGAGACTAACTGGAGCTTCATCATTCTAAAAGAGAGCCAGTCTTAAAAATTACAAGGATTCAAGTGATGTTCCATTGAGTTTTTACTTGATGGAACTCGAGAGTAACTTCGTTTTTGCCAGTGGTGCATTGGGAAACGTTACTGAGTGGGATTTCAAAGGCTGCGTTATTTCCAATGTCCATGGAGAGTACTGAGCCATTGAATTTAGCTGTTCCCCAGTTCCAGCCTTTGACACTGAGCTCTTTTTCCAGTAAATCCTTCTTGTAGTACAGGGTAAAGAATTTGGCCAGTTTTTCTTGGTCCTAATTCAAAGTAGATGCATTAAAACATGGTAAAACTACGTAATTTAACTCAAATTAGTACTAAAAATTTAGTTACAGATCAACTACAACTTACGGAATCCTTGAAACCTCCAAATCGATGCAACATGCCGTTTTTCATAAAGATTCGAATGCCCCATGCTCCTGCCAATCGTTGCCAATTCACAAATTCGATATCGCCAGAGCTCAACTGTTCTACTTTGCCCGTTTTTGCGTTCTTGAAGACAATAGCTTGGTCTGTTAACTTTAGACGACCTGGGGCCTTTAAATAAATAAAAAAAACGAATTAAATCAACACTAACCCGTAAGCCGCTGAAAACTGTTTAATTTTAAAATAGAGAAGGTGAATTCATTGTTGCTTACCATAGAGCCCTTTATTTCCGCAGATACATCACTATATTCCAAAAAATCCATTGCGAAAGCTTATTTTACGACAGTTCTCTTAAATAAATAAAGTTTAAAGTAAAGCCGCGATAAAATACACAAAAAAGAACGTTCGCCTCACTTCCCAATGCACGTTGTGCCAACACAAGACTTGACAGACAAAATGCGGAAAGCGACACTAGCGGGAAATTTGAGCAAAAGAACTCGGCGCCAAAAGCATGTTAAAACTAAAAGCGAGCTACTCAACCTATACTATGCGGGAGATATTAGCCCTATTGCGCTAACTTATCCCGTATTTGTATCCATCTTTTGTTTTAACCAACCTAACTTGCAATAGCAAAAGTCCCTGAAAAGAGGTTCATTTACCTTGATATAAAACAATCTACATCACTTCCTAGTCAAGTAAATACTCCGAGTTGCAAAATCAAGCTAATTTCATTGTTATTGGAACAAGAATAAATTCAATTCGTTATAAAATAATAAAATATGAGTGCTAAAGAGCCAATCGTTAAGAAAATCGTCTACGCGGGGAAACAACCACTTCAAGAATACTCAATTGGCTCTAAGGTTTCATACTATAACTAGATTCATTCCAAAAAAGAAAGACAATATTAATATTTGGATTTTCTTGATAGATCACCTTCCATTACCAAACCAGGAGAAAATTAGAAGATGGAAGCATTATAACTGTCGATGACAGCCGCAAAATTGACCAACCAATGGAGCTCTTGCTCGGGAAGCAGTTCAAGCTAGAAATTTGGGAATCCATGGTTCAAACTATGGCTCTAGGGGAAGTCTCCACCTTCGAAGTGGACAAAAGCGTAATTTTATATACACAAAACATCAACTCAAAGGGTTACTTCAACGACTATACCTAGTTTATAGTTAGTACTGCCCTACCCTATTGTTTCCAAGACGCTACGAGATGCTCATCGGAAAGTAGAACACCAAAATAAACACTGCTGTGGCTTTATGTCGATGCAAGAAGGAGGATTAGGTTACCCCGACTTGGAAGACCTCTTGAAAAACCCTCAAGACCTTGAATTTACCTTTGGTAAAAATAAATTAGCAAAAAGCACTTATAGCCCAAATAAATTTCAACAATATTAGCCTACGTCTTTTTGTAGAGCTTTTATCTGTGGTGCCACCGGAATCTTATGAAAAAGAAGCATGGCAGATGGACGACACAGAGAAACTAGATTCTTTAGACTCCTTAAAAGAAAAAGGCAATCGTTTCTTCACGGCCAAAGACTATACAAAAGCTCGAGAAAAGTATGAACTCGCTTTGGGTCTAATTGAGCAATTGCAGCTCAAAGAGAAGCCCGGCGAGGTCGAATGGAAGAAACTCGACGACATGAAGAATCCCTTTTTGTTGAATTTATCGCAATGTCTTTTGTATCTGCAAGACTATTATGCAGTCATCCAACACTGCACGGATGTTTTAACTCGCGATCCGCTAAACGTAAAAGCGTTGTTTCGACGAGGTAAAGCATTCGCACAAGTTTGGGAAGAGGCGAAAGCCAAAGCTGATTTCCACCTCGCAGTGCTAAACGATTCGCAATTGAAAGCGTTAGTGGACAAAGAACTCGTTATTCTAGACTCCAAGATCCAAGAAAAGTCTCAACAAGAGAAAACTATTTACAACAAATTATTCCAGTAAATGTTTAAAAAAAACTGTAAAATTCAAAGCTTGGTTTCAGTTTTCTTTCACATCTTTCACACTTTCAACCAACAAAAAAACCTCTGATCCATCACAAAACTATCCAACGTGTAAAAGTGTAAATACACTATCTCCCCTAAACTATACAAACCCGTTTTTATTTAGAACCAAGATTCAGAGCAAATTCGAAAAAGTGTCCATTAAACCGCCCAGGAGCTGAACAACGCGATCGCCGGCACCTTCAGGTCCAGAAGGTAAAGTTTCTTGAGTGGGCGAGTTCTCCAATCCGTCGTTATTGCATGAAATGCACGGAATTCGACGTCCTTGGACTTCTAGTTCAGTCGGCTCTGGACTTGGAGAGATATTGGGCCTCAAAACCTATAAAAAAAACAGTTAGAACACGGTTTAGGTTCATTTTAGATCCAAAAAATGGTACTTGAGGCAGTAAAGGGGGTGGTAAACACTCCATAGCTGGGTTTTCGCTATCCAAAACGACTTTTTCGTACTTCTTGATGAGAATGGGATGTTTCGCCACCACGGTGCAGACCTGCTGCTTCAAAATCTCGTGGAATTCCGTCATTTCTGCTTTCAGAGCTTCTGTTTCGCTAAACAGCAGGTCTTGCTTCTGCCGAATTGCAGATAAAGTGGCCACGTGGGCGTGCATTAGACGTAAACCTTCGCCTAACAGCACTCCGGTTTGCAGCGAAGGTAAAGGAACGCTCTGGCCCTGCATATAAGACTGGAATTCTTCCTCGGAAATGCCCAATGAGTTGCCACTCATCGATTCGATGAAAGAAACCGCGCAACACTAATGAATTTCAATGAAAAACAGATTAATTTGCATTTTTTACATTTTTTTTAAAGAGCAATAGCCACCAAAAAACAACTTTGTCTTATAATAAGGAGTAAAAAATGTAGTTTCCAGTTCTATGTGTCTTTTTATCGTACGCTAAAACAAAACTAGATAATAAGAAAATAAGAATTCTAAAATTCAAACGGAGCATATTTGCCATTGGCCAGCGCGGTCACGTGGGCTCTGTGACGTAGATATTAGATGCCATGCCAGTTAGAGCCACAGAGGAACCACGAACTTACCAACACAAACCACGAACTACGAACACGAACCGCGAACACGAACAGGTCAGCCTGTAAAGTTTCATCTAATATCTACGTCACGCCTCTCGTGGCGGGAAAATGCCAAAATTTCGCAAGTCAATAACTTGGGAACGGCTAGTCACAAAAATTTGAAACAAATTTTACCGTTCTTAGAATAATGTGTAAAATAAGAATCCATCCAAATATCAATATGCTATGTCGTGGGCTATTGCCCTTTAAAGACAGTTTGGGATATTTTACCAAGTTCGTGAAGTAGTAAGCGCCTTCTCCAGCTTGCAGACGTTTAGGAGGTGCGCAGCGCGTAACGAAATTGACGTTACTGTGTAAACGAGGGGGATTGGCTTTCAAAACTACGTAGATGATCGCGGGAAGGAAATCATCGGCAGAAACAGGCAAGCGAGTGTCTTTAAACGCAGTAATTTCGGCTGGTGACGGATTCTTTGTACTTTCTTCTTCAGTTTCTAAGGTAGACGACATTTCAGATTCGACTGACAGTGATTCGTCGTTGGATTCAGTGACTGGGTCCCGGGTTTTGAACTGGGAGGACAGTTCGGAGGGAGCTTGGCTTGAAATGTTCAAAATGTCGAACACCAGTTTGCTGGCTTTGGTCACGCAGTCGATTTTGCCCTGTGGCGATCGCTGGCCGTCGATTTCAATCATGTCTGTGATGAGAAATTAAGTAATAAACATAAATAAAATAGTTGAACATAAATAAAAATAAACATAAACATAAACATAAATAAACATAAATAAAACATAAATAACTTGGGTAAATAAATAATTGGGTAAAATAAATAATAATTGGGTAAATAAACATAAATAAACATAAATAAAACTGAAATAGTTGAACTAGAAAAGCAGATCTTACGTGTGATGGCCCTGTCCAGAAGCTCGCGAACCGGACCCAGTAGCTCGCTAATGCCACATTCCAACAATGGAGCAGAGATCCAATTCAAGCTACGAATCCTACGGAAGATTCCATTTTTTAAGATTATTTTTAAGATTAGTTTCATAATAGGCTTTAGGGTTTACCTTTTTTGCAAAGCGAGATCCTTTTCTTCGTCATCCGAACCAGGAGGACAAAATAACTGTCGATATAAACAAGCTGTTAAGTACTTTTCGCTCAAATCCAGGAGCACCTCCACTTTATGGGAGCTTAAACCTATTAAAAAAAATTAAAGATTAAGACAAAATCGTCGGAAAAAATATAATAAATATAAATACTACTAATTAAAATTGAAGAGAAAGTTTGAAAGATAAGAAAGTAAGATAGTAAGAGATACTTCATAGTTATTGGAATCGTTATACCTTTGAAGGCGACGTTTTCTTTAATAAACTGCTCGAAATTTTGATAAGTGTCTTGAAGCAATTCGGCTAATTCATCAACTTGGGTTAATAAGCCCGCGTTGGTGAGCTTGGAAACCCTTTCCAGAAAGGAACGCAAGTATTGGTACGCTTCATGCCCAGCTTGGTGTCCTATACCTGTATAATAAATGTAAAACAAAAAATAACATAAGTATAGTAAGAAGGATTGCATTAGATCAATTACTTTGCAGAAATCGGCCTAATTCTTGGGTAACTTGGTGGGTTTCAGGACTGTGAGATCTGACAGATCTAGCAGGAGTTCCTGCCATGGGTTTGGTGGGAGTTTTGCGGAAAAGTGCTTTCATTGTGTTCGATTTGGCTTCTTGCTGTTGTTTCTTCTTTTCTTCAAATTTGGCAAAATTCGGACTTCTGCCAAAGATGCCCACATCGCTTACCGATCTTCCAACCCTAATTAAGAAAGAAAGGAAGAAATTAGAAGGTTAATCCACTCGGTACAGAAATAAGTGACATATTATTTAATTCATTATCACTTACATAATTACTTGTATCATTTATTGGTTTCTTTAAATCTTAGTAATTAAATATTAATTTATGGTACATTGCAAGTGAGATATGTATATCCCAGGGCAACAGTGATGAAACTGAAGATTAAATGTACAGGATGAAGATTTTATTACTTTTTCCCCACGCTAGTCATAGTAGGAGTAGGTGCAGTTGCAGCAGGATTGGGCTGACGTTGTTCTTTACGCAAGTAAGCTACTTTGTAGCATTTGGAACAATAGCCTTGCCAGGCTACATTGCCGAAGAAACCACAGCCCGTCTTGCAAAGTAGTTGGGATTGAGTGATGTGGAGCTTTGATACAGCCGCTTCTGGTTGCATTAAATTGTTTAATGCTTTACTGTCCGTCCCTCCACCAAAAGCCATTGTCCTACAATCAAATCATTTACTTCATATTATTCACTAGAAAATTAATTCACCTTTCTTTTCTACACTGTTCTGTTCACTTTCTCGTTTCTGTTTTTGTTTATGCTGTTGCTATCGGTACCCTTCTGGAGCACCGTTTGGGATTGAAGTCGAGGTAAAACTGCCGCGGGCTATAACCCGTTTTTTAACGGGCTGCGCGACGTACCGAACCAAAAACTTGCTCGCTGTTTAGCACAAAATTTGGAAAAAGTAGTTCTACGGTAAAACGAGTTTTAAAATCTCTAAAAATACATGACTTTGATTTACTTCAATTTTGGAAAAGTTAAAATTTTGGTATTATCTTTAACGTACTCAAAATTGGTGGAAGATGGAGGTATATTTAAAAAAAGCCTATAGTAAATACAGCATTTGCGTCGATGGCGGCATGATGGACGCCGTACACGTGCTTTGCCCGGCCTAGCTTCCGATACTTATTAAAAGACCAACGGACAAGTACGACAGCTTTTGTACTAGGAAATTTGAAGGAAAAGGAGCGAGCCTATTCAGCTAAATAATTAATTACTCAGTTAATGTGCATAATCGTCATGAGGGTTATTTAGCCAGAACATTCAATTTTATCTCTTCTATAAAATTTATTTTTTCACTTTGAAACTTTCCTCCCCTTTTTAGAACGTGGGGGTGGTGGTACGAGATCACTTTGTTGTGAACCGTGAAAAAAGGGATATGGCGTACTTTGAAATTGAGTATTATTAACAGAATAATTTGGTGGGACAGAAAAGGAGGGATAAACCTGCCCAAGACGAGTATTTTCCATACACGCTACCATTCTACGTTTTAAAGCCAAATCTTCTTCCATTCTTTTGTCCAAAGTTTGAATTAAACTTAAAATTGCTAGTTCAACTTTTACAGAATATGTCTTCTCGCTGTTTTCCACAGGCGTCTCAAGGGGTGAAAGGCGCCCGGCAGGAGAGGACTGCGTCAAAACACGCCGCTTTCTTGTTTGGGTTGAATTTCTAGAAGGTCCAGGTTCAACAGTTTGACCCTTGTCGCGGCATACACCCCGTATGGTAGTGGATCTACCTATGGCAGATTCCAGTAGCCGCTCTTGCTCCTCATCTCTGCGAACTTCTTTGTATTCTTCAACATCAATGTCTGCGTCTGTTTCGGAGACGGATACTTTATCATCCAGATGGTTACTTGAAATTGAACTAGGCTGCGAGGTAGACTCTTCCGGATCACCAATCGAGTCTGCTTCCCTAGAATCGTCTTCACATGGACTGCGACTAATAATGCTGTTTATGGCATATCATACCACTTCCATGGGCTTGGAGAAGAACCGGTAGAAGCAGATTCCGCTTTCTTCTTTCTGAGAAGGATAAAAAGTGCCAGGTAAGTTGAAAATTCTATCTGTGTAATGAGATGTTGTTACCTGTAGGCTTGCATCAGATTACCCAACTTCGTGGTTATCTGATCCGCAGTACGGAATACACCAAGATCTTCCAAAGATCGTTGCATGGTCTCGTAAATGTGCTTATTGCGTTTCGCACGACGCAGGTCCTTGTAATTCTCTTGCCAAAGGTTCAACAGAGCGTTCACTTCACAATCACTCCAATTGGTTGCGCGTTTGTTTCCTGAACTGCCTTGAGAAGCCATGGTTATCGACTACTTTGGCAAATGCAACACAAAATGCTATATATATTATTCTTATTTCCCCGCCTTCCTTAGGGAGGACGAAGCCAAAGTGGATTCTTTCTTTCACATCCGTATTAGTAGTTTTCCACGTGGGATTAACTCAGGTAGACGGGTTCTAGGCTATTAGAGGATACTTATATGTCAAGCGAATGCTAATCGAGCTCAACTAGGCCCAGAACGGGGAATTGTTGACAGAGTCCAGACGACAAACTGAAGGTTAATTTTAATGAAGCTTAAACCTTTCCAATTCTTATTATATTTACGCTTAAGGCGTACCTCATTAATCACAAACCTCATTAATCGGGTAAAAACCTCATTAATTGGAAAGCTCGATCAACTGTTTATGCTCATTAACATGAACGGAGTGGTTTCTAGACGACCCACTTACGTAGGATTACCCTGGCTAATACTCTGGCTAGACGGGACTCTGTGAAGTCCGTGTCCATGAAATGTTAATGGAACTCAACTTGAACGGGGAATAGTTGATGGAGTGCAGGTGACAAAAAAGGTTTGTCCATTAAAGTTAATACCTATAGGCTAGACGGGACGCTAAATATCGTTATCTTGTAATGTTGATAAACTAGTCCCAGAACGGGAAATAGTTGATGAGTGTCCGGACAACAAACTGAAAGTTCAGTTTCATTAGGCCTATGCTTAAGGCTATACCTTCTGAAGTGACGAAATGCTTATTTGTCATACTAGTCCTAATGAGCTTTAAGTTGTCTAGACGGGACTTTAATATATTAAATGCTAATGCCTAATAAAGGTTCAACATTATAGTGTTGAACCTTTATTGTATCATGAATGTACTAAGCTGTCCATTACTTGATTACAAAGCGCATTGTGCTGAAAAGTTGCAGTAATTAAGTGATGGCTTCATTGTTACCACCTGTTACCCTGGAAATTGGATCAATGTTCATTGTTGTTACTCGTTTCCTTGGTCTGTCTTTACCTCTTATATGTATAATTTCAGAGCCGATGTTCTTCACTTTACGTTAATTTTGTCGGGTATTGGTCGGTATATAGTCGGACCGTTTATGGGTATCCGATTAACGTTTTTTAGCACAGTTATTTGCAATAAATTTTCCGTCTCTTATTCGAACTTGATCCATACGGATTTCTTTAAAGTTTGCTATTATTACTTTTGCCATTTTCTTGCCTTAACTAGACATTTGAGTGTGAACTGATTTCCCACAGCCAAGTTTTCCGGTTGGCAAACTCCTTAAAACCCGAACTTGCTGCGGTTTTGTATCCCGTCTTTCTTAAAAAACAAACTAAAAAACAAACTGGATTATACAGACGTGTCCGTGTAGTTGCTCCGAACATTTCGTCGCATAAGCGCAATGTTTCGTTGGGTAAATTTCACTACATTCCTTTTTATAATTGCTTACTAAAATTTGATGGGAACACAACAGATTATTCTTACAATGGGATTGGCTTACGTGCTAGTTGGCGTGAATGGATTAATCAGCAATCGCCTTGCAAATGTACCTGTACGTGCGTGCCCTTACCCACACGGTTGTCGTCCAGATAATCCTTTCAATACTGCAGGAGGTTCTGGACATCATGGGATTCCTTCAAGATGTCCCCCTGGTTTTAACACTAGTTCATTTGGACTATGTGTTCAATGTACTACTAAGCCAAGGTCTGCGTGTCCGCCTGGTTGCTCCATTAATCGTGAGATATGCAAGTGTTGTATTACAATTAAACCTTAGTTAAAGTCGATAAGATTTCTTCTGAGAGCATCGTTACTGTTCAACATCACGATTTAGGAATATGAGTTCAGTTTTAGCGAAAATTTGAAGAACTTGCGTCTTTTGTCGAACATATGTCTTAATTCTTTTTGTTCTACTCGTAGCCAATAAGTTTTGCAATGCATCAATACATTGATACAGTTACCCTTTTTATTGTATCCTTTCCTATTTTTGCTTAATTATTATTTTTTTTAACTAGACAGTTTTACCGCGCATTTGAGAATACGTAATTAGGGTGGGTTTATAGATTTATAGGGTTAGGTTATATTTAGGCTCAGTGTGCTTTACAGGTTGAGTTTAACTATTTGTTTTTTAAGTCATAGTACACTACTTTTCTTGGAACTAGTGGCGAAAAAAAACGACTAAGGTCTTCCAACGCTTTTGCTGCGGTTTGCATCGAGCGATGGGCTATGCGTTGTTACATGACGAAATGGAGCAAGACTGTGCAGTGGTTCTGCAGCAGACTAGTAGAGGGTACGGATAGGGTCATGCTCTTCTTTGCTTAAATTCATTCGGCCTAAAACGCGAACTGTGACAATGAACCACGAATTACGAGCGTGTACTCGAAATTATCAACATGTACTATACCTTCCAAAAAAAACGAGTATAGCGAAACCTCAGTGGTCTAATCTTTACCCGTGGGATTAGTAAAATTTTGCTCATTTCGAACCGTTTTGTAGGCCTAAACCAAATGCAAACTTCGGAAAGTGGCAAGCTTTAATTAATCCCACGGGTAAGGATTAGACCACTGAGGTTCCCCTATACTCGTTTTTTTTGGAAGGTATAGTACTACAATTACAAGCACGTACTAGAAAGAAAACACCAGAATGATATTTTCAGAAAACGGATGTCGGGAAAGCTTAAAACAACTAAGAGCTCAAAATAACTCAAAAGAGACGCAACACATTATTTCTATTCGTTTCAACCTGACTCGTGTGGTGAGTGCCAGTAGATTATCGGTTTAAACGTCTATTGTTGATTGTTGCATCCTCCTCGCATCTACTACTCAAAGGCAGGCTGGGGTAACGCTATGGTTCCCGTCGGACTTAGGCTTGCAATAAGACTATGACGTAGGTGGTCATCAATCCAATCATTGGTAGTAGTATATTGACAGAAACCGTAAATGAGTTTAGAGGCGTCACTGTCCAATTTTTAAGGCTCATGTTATGGAGAAAGGTCCGGAATAAATGTTTTTCGTCAGTCGTAAGGTAGCTCCAATGTTGCTGAAGGATATTGCAAAAAATATTCTGGGTTTCGGATAATTGCATTGGTGGGCTGCTGCAAAGGCGGGTCATGGCTATTAGCTTGCACGTTAAGAATAGTCCAATAATAACGGTCACTAGTAGGATTTGAGGATCGTTAAAAAGCTTCGTATCTGTTTTTTGGGACTTCAGTGACAAAAGAATAAAATATGATGCGCAGGAAATGTTGAAAAACAATAGCGCGTAGCTTATAAAGAGTATGGACCCGAAAAGGTATTGTGCTTGGGCTACCAGCTTGTTAAGGGACTCGAAACGCATCCATAACTGATTTAAAGCTTCACTGTAAGAAGTAATGTTCTGTTCCGTGAACTTGAGTATTTTCCAATTTCCACGTGATGTTGGAAATTCGGTTACAATAAAATTGTTGGTATGGGTATTGACGTCGTTTTCTAAGGAAATGCCCTCGCTCCGCTTTTTGATACTTTCCATGTCTATCAGGAATGCGTTTTGGATTTTGACTAGTACGAAAGCTAGATGGCGGTAAACAAAGCTAACCATGACTTCTCCAAAGATGCTGACTGCTATTGCGTAGCAATATACCATCATTTCCAAGGAATGACAGGAATAGAAGACTTTCGACTTGTTAGCGTCTATGTAGGTCGCGAAAGAGCGAAAGTACGTTGTGTAGACTGTATAGAAGTACGTGCAATAGGCTGCACCGCAAACAACGTACATACAAACAACAATGCTGATTAAACGGAACGGTTTCATGGGTATTTCTGCGTCCAAAGATTGGGTATCCAGGGATTGTTCTAGTTGTCTCCAGTCTTGAAGGAACTTGAAGATGGGAATACGTTTCCAGGTGAATATTACCATGGTAGCAATCGCAAGTGGGTGGTAGAGGTACTTGCACATAGTCAAGACAAAATGCTGCATATCCTTACCATCAGTCAGGTCGTAAACAACAGCGTATGCAGCAAAGCAATACTCAAAGCACAACCCAAGTCCGACAAGTAAAATGACGGTGCTTCTCAAATACAGGATTAGTCCATTATGCGGAGGGTATTCAAATGGTAGCAATCCACCAGTACCGGTTATCAGCGTGGAAAGAGAAGCGATATTCCGCAGTAGCGGCAACTTGTACTTTCTAGTCTGCATGCTTTTTCTATGTTTGTACTATTACCTAGCTGACGACTGAATACACCCTTAGTGGAAGGTGTGGGTCCTATACTTTCCTTAAAGTGCACTATGGATGTCGATCAATACTTGGTGCAAAAACACCCTTATCTAATTAGTGAAAATTTCATGGTTAACGCCGAAAGGGCGACACAACTGACCTTACAAAACCGCACTAGATATGGTGTGTACACACATCAGTTAATGTAATTACATGCATTATTCTAAGCGCATATTGGTTCCGTAATATTGCAATACTCTGTAATGCGCACCAGCATGTGAAAACACACGTTTGCTTTCTTTGATAACGACAAATGCTATTGGCTGATTGCGCCAATGGTGAATGTGGCTCTTTTACACATTAGAACGGCTTTTTATTATTCGAAAGAGTGCACATTTTAGGATCCCTATTCTCGGCTAAAATTATTAAAACCTCCGTAGCTCAATTTCATATCTTCGATACTGGCGCTTTTGTTAATTTGCAAGATTCATACATCATAATTGCGAGGAGACGTACACACAAGGACGATTCGACCAAAGAACTTCGCTGTACCCGACAAAAGGAATTCGTTCCGTAATCAAGAAACTTTCTGTCTCTCGACAACTTAACCTAAGTAGGGACGTTTTCAACTCGAAATGCTATTGGTATCTTGAAAGATCTTGGAACCGTAGTCCTTTTGTCGGGTACATCGAGTACATTTAGTCGGGTACGTCGGGTACATCTTGCCAATTGCAAGATCGGAAAAGGGGCCCTCCTCAAAACTAGATTGCGAACAGCACTATCACAACGATTCGCTGGTCACTAAAGTCAGCTGTCGACAACATTCCACGAAACTCGACTTAAAACCATGGACAGTACTGTAATTCTAAGTTTCGCAGCTGGCACTCTGTCTGTCATTATTCTCCTCCTGGTTTACTTAAAAAAGAACTTATTTCCAAGCGAAGTAGCGGAAAATATCCAGCAGGCAAACCAAGATGCGCCTGAACAAGTACATGTTGCAAGAAGAGTAGCTGGAGGAAGAGGACTCAGTCTCAGAGCAAGGGGAGTTCAGGCAGGAGGTAATAAAATAACTACTATCACTATTCTATGTCGCCCTAAATAATAGTTATTTTCTATTACTATAGCGAGGCCAGTCGCTGTCCAGCAAGATGAGGACAGAAACTCCGAGGATGAAGCACTAGACAGGCCTGAAATAGAGCTTCCAGATGGCAAAGTTGGGAAGAAAAAAATGGCCAAATTAGAGGCCAAGGCGGAGAAGAAAGCTGTGAGAGAGGTAAGTCATATAAACATTCCGATCTTATCGCAATCTTCTATGCTAACCCTTTTTTCGCCTTTTTAAGGCCGAAGAGCGCGAACGCGAAGAAAGGAAGGCTAAACAAGCGAAACTAGACGAGGAAAGACGTAAAAAAGATGAAGAGGAGAAAGCTGAAGAGCTGAGACAAGAAGACGCTGAAAAGAAAGCCCGGGAAGAGAAGGAAAAGAAAGATCTCGAAGCGTATCTGGCACTCAAAGCTGCTTTTACAGTGGAAGAGGAAGGTTTTGATGAAGCTGACGCAGAGGATACCGAAGCAAACAGTTTGCAACAATTTATCCAGTTCATCCAGGTAACTTTGCCCCTCTCACAATGCTGAATTGAGTTTTTAAGCTGTTGTTTGCCTCCAGGATTCCAAGATTGTCCTTCTTGAAGACCTAGCCGCTCGTTTTCGCATGAAAACGCAAGATACAATCGATAGACTGCAGCAATTGGTGGCTGAAGGGCGCTTAACAGGCGTTATAGACGACCGTGGGAAATTTATCTACATCTGTCAAGCCGAATTGGAAGCTGTCGCCCGTTTTGTCAAACAACGAGGACGAGTTTCGCTCTCCGACTTGGCCGAATCGAGCAACAAGCTCATCAACCTGGTGCCGGAAAAGCAGACTCTCTCTGCTGCATAATTATACAACGTGATATTGTTCATAAGTTTTGAATTGCTGTCAAAAAAGCCCACAAATACACTATATTTGAAGAGCTACAAGTTCCCGGTTTAATGCATTTTCTCTTAAAATCCCATATTTCTAGCTGCGAAAGCCACCTATTAAGCAGCAGCGGAACTTGGAAGCAAATCGACTTGTTTTCCCCGTCTTGTTTACTTTCATTGTTGGCAGTCCTCGAGTCCTCTGGCTCATTTGGATTTAATGTTATAGAAATTAAACACAACTGAGGAAAGCTCCGCTAAAACATGGAAGTTTTCTGCAAAAGTTCTTGCTGAGACGGTATTTATGTCTTTACAATGTCGCAAGCCACAGAATACTCCAGACAGAAGTAGAACTTCATTTCAACTTAACTTGTTGAAAGTAAGTATAAGAAAGAGAAGAGACCAATATAAACATATAGAAGCTTTGATTTGAATTTGATTAATTACTTAACATTAAGAAATTTATGTATAATTCTATTCTAGCTATAAGATACTAAAAGAGCTGGTACAGATAATAGAAAGCCAGGACAACCATGTGGACTGCAATGTGCATTCGCTTCCTCCGCTCGAAACTCGTCTTAACCACCATATTCCTGGCATCTTTGACGTACTGTTTGTTTTCCCTAATGAGCCAAGTAAACGAATACCTTCCCATCACAATTTCCGTTACACACATAATGTACATTATAAATTTGTACTTCCAAGGGCTGGACATTGTCTCCTTTAGAGCAAGATCCTTCAGAAATGAGTTCCGGAAGACGCCCGTTGGGTCATACTTTTGTCTGGCATTCTGGGCCGCAAGACAACAATCTAACCGAGGCTTTGGTTACCTCTTGCCGAAACTCGGTTCAAGGCAAAGTCCTAATAGCAGACGATAGAGGTTCGTATATCATTTCAATAAACTCTTTCTACAGCCTCGACCTTTCGTAGGATACGTCTGTAACCGTCAGGACCTCCAGAGCAATGGTTGCTGTCGAACCGAAGCTGATCATACCCGTCGCTATCCTTGTGATACCTGCCGAGACAATGGATGTTGCGCCATATATGAATACTGCATTGCTTGCTGCCTCCATCCAGACAAAGTAAGGGCTCTTTTTCCGTCCAAAGTGCATCAATTTTACTTGAATTTTTGCAACAGCCACAGCAAAATCTTGAGCTTTGCAATCAAAGTGTGAATGCTTGAATTTTTCATTTGGTTTTCGTAGAAGGGAATGCTGGAAGGCGTGATGGGCAAAGCTGCTGGGAGTCTTACAGTGCTGCTGGCGTCAGTGTCGGACCATTTTGAGTTATGCTTGACCAAGTGTCGGACTTCTTCGCAAAGTGTGCAACACGAGAACTCGTATCGGAATTCCAGGGCCAAACATTGTTACGGAGAAGCTCCTCCTCCTTTGGAAACCGAGGCTACTCCTGAATAAAACGAAGAAAGAAACACAGTAAAGTAATATTTTAAAGGAAAAAAAAAGAAAAAAATATACAAGTGCGGCTTTTCCTCCCCGTATAAGCTGATGCCACTTGTCTAGTCTACAAGGGGGAAAAGGGACAAAAATTGCCTGGAAAATTGTGAATTTTACGAGTTTGGAATCCGAGATGTTAAATGAATTAGATACTGTCATACTGAAAGACAATTTGAAAGATGAAATGAAAGATTATAAATGAAATGGATTTATAATGGCTAGTGGACTCGTGCAGGTTTCCGAATATACGTTTGAATTAGCTTTTCTAACTGTACAAAATATGATATACAAGAGTGAATTATTTCCGATTTTTGAGTTTCCTCGAATTATCACATTGGATTTGTAACTCTTTTTGTTTTTTCTTAGAAGGTTGAATTTGGGTAAGGTGGGTGTGTATTAGTAAGTGTACAACGTGGAACCAACAACAGGGCATAGCAATGAAACCTTTTTTGTTCTCAATTGATACGTTGGTTGGGTTGAGGACAAGATTAGTCATGTATTTTTTTGGTCTGGGAGTTTCTTCTAAATAATGAGATCGATCAACAATGTACACGGTTCGCCAGACTTACCTTTTTGACATTTTCTTTAATTTATCTTTTGTTTTGCTTTTCTATTTTTCATCAAAATCAAAGGGAAAGGGTCTTTTTTTCAGGTAGCCGTGGAATGCACACGCATATGGCGGTTGAGGTTCCCGGATTGCGAAAAGCGCAACATGCACAATTTGCACTGGTAGGGTTTTTCGCCTGAATGGATTCGCATGTGTTTGGTCAGCGTAGAGGAATCCGAAAAGGCTTTTTTGCACATCCGACATCGATACGGACGATCTCCTGCGAAAAAGAACAAAATGTAAATAATTTTCATAACTGTCTGACGTCTTAATATAAATGATTTATTCCTTAAATAATGGATTAACTTGCATGTTTATATCGTATTACGTAGAGTAGTTAACAAGCAATTTATATTTATATATGCGTGTTTTTGAAATTTTGCAAAACAATAACAAACATCAGCGCCATCTCTGACTGTTTCGAATCAACTCGCAAAGTTATACCTGAGCCTTAATATGTAATTATATTGTATTTTATCCCTTTAGTAACCGAAGAAATGAAAGAAAACCTTCAAAAGTCTCACCTGAATGCGTCCGCATGTGAGTAGTGACGGAGGAGCTTTGCGAAAAGCGTCGGTCGCAGATTTGGCACCGGAAGGGCTTTTCGCCCGTGTGTGTCCTGGCGTGGGCCGTTAAATTGGCCGCTTGACTGAAGGATTTGCTGCACGCATGGCACCGGTAAGGTCTTTCGTTGGTATGCGTCCGCATGTGAGTCTTGAGAGTGGAAGGGCGAGCGTAGGTTTTCCCGCACACGCGACACAGATTAGCTTTGCCCAAAGAGGTGTGGCCTGTATGGTCGCTGGTCTGCTGAGCGATTCTCAAATCGTCTTCCAAGACTTCTGACGGTGAAATCTCCGGAGGCAGCTGGTAACTCGTCACCGGAGTCAACGCAGGCGTTTGATTCTGACTGCTGAGACTCCCTAAACGCCCTCTGGTACGCGAATCTTCCGTGCCATAAGGCTCGTAATGCAAAGCTCCCTCCATAAAGTTCATCCCACTTAACTATAACGTAAGAATGAAAAAAGACAATCGTAAAGCAAAGCTCCCTCCATAAAGTTCATCTCACTCGACTACAAATTTAAAAATAAAAAAGAAAATTACTATAAAATACTAAATATTGTAAAGTGAATTAAAAACTTCCTAAAAATTTGTTGTAAACATTCAGTAAGCAAAAGAAATTAATCTTTACCTAACATTCAGGGAATAATCATTGACTCTTTTAGAGTCTTTACCAAATTCGCCATCTAACGGCAAGAATGAGCTAAATCCACCATTTTAGGTACGTTTTCTACAAGGCGCGTAAAGTAAACAAACCAAAACAACAACAACAGACAAGTGCCGATCATTGTCTATTACACTCTTTACTTATTTCAGATTCTGAAGAATTTGTTTAGTTTAAGTTGCAAAATTCCTTGCTACTTAAACTTGTCTGTGGTTGTTTTGGTTTGTTTACTTTACGGGCCTTGTAGAAAACGTACCTAAAATGGTGGATTTCGCCCATTCTTGCCGCTAGAGAGCGAATTTGGTAAAGACTCTTAGTATGAAATTTATCGTAATAATAATACATTTGAATAAATAATATAACGATTTACCAAAAAGAAATGAAAAAAGAGCAATTACTTTGGATCGAGCATGGGAGTGTCCCATGTTCACTTTGGTGGATCCATCGCAGCGCCAATCAAACATGGGTTCCGGTCGGAATTCCGCATAATTTCCCATTGTATTACTGCTATTGTTGTTGTTGTTGTAAGGCTGCGGAGCCGAGGCTGCATTGTAAGTGACTTGGATGGGACTAAGTAACCCCGCTGGGTAATGGTGCGAAGAGGCGTGGCCATGAGAATAAGCGGCGGAGTAATTGGACAAACTTTGTCCAGCATTACTGGCGCTATTACTGCTATTCCAAGGGACGGAATGAGGATGGGGCGGAGCATGGTGACTATCCATTGCATAACCCATCGCGGGAACGCCCATGGTCATGTTCATGGACACATTCACGCTCATCGGAAACACGCCCATACTCGCTACAGTACCTGGCCCTGATCCCATAGCACCCGAAGGACAACTTCCGTAATTTCCATCCTAAACAGCGAAAAAGTAGTTGATTCCTCTTAGAAAATTGTGTCTTTCTCAAAAATTCTTTAAAGATTTCTTGGAAAGTTTAATTAAAAACGAAGAAAAGATTTCTGGGAAATTTTAGATTTTTTTTAAGAATTCAACAAAAAGTGAGCCGAAAAAAAGACGAAAAAATACATACTTGATGCTGAGGATGTAACGTATAGGCTAAGGTGGGATGCGAAGTACCATAGTAGTTGGATAATGGCGAAGAAAGATTGGCTGTCGCTGATCCACCGTTATTGGACGCGGCGGCGTTGCTCGCTCCACTGCAGCCCCGCATACTCCCATAATGATCCGCAGCCGTGGCGGCGCAAGACCCGTGCGGCATTTGACCAGGATGCAATACTGCATGCTTAAGCGACAACAAAACGTCCGCCATGTCGTGTCCACCTTTGACTTTGCAACCGTCCCCTGACGCTGCTAGTACTTCCCTACGACGAAAAGTATTTACCCATCAATTTCGCATAATCCGTTTGTATGAATCGATCATCTCCTTTCTTCTTTTTTTTGTCATTTCGTTTTCCATTTTTTTAAGAATTTTCTCTTATCTACTTTCTTAAGACATCGAAGCACTTATTACTTGTAACTGTAGTTACTCGTACAGGGACTCAAGGTGAAAAACCCTGGCAAAGGCTCTAAATCCAAGGTGGTGAGCGAAAAGGTAGCTCCTTCTTTACCGGATACATCCGTGGGCACTAAAGGCGACGCAATCCGGTGGTACCCCAGCACTTCCTATGTATTTAACACGTTTAACTGCTTTGCTTAATTATGGAAACGTTCCTTTCTAAACGTAATCCTTTAGACGATTTCAAGTTTTTTTTTTTTACCTGAACAGGTGGTAAATTAGCATAAGCAAAGAGTTTATCCGCGTCTGGCGAAGAGGACGGTGAAGGTGGTCGCCAACACACTTCGCTGCTATTGCTCGACTGCAGGCACTGCAAATTGGGATTGTTGGGCATGTAGCAGTTCTCCATGTTACAGCTCCTTTCCTCTCCTTCTCTCTCTTTCCAAGAAGAAGACGGAAGCCTTAGTAAGATCCCTCGTCAACGTGCTCCCGAATAGAATATCGGCCCCCCGAAAGTACCGAAAGTCAATCAAAGCACTCTCGTCCGGGTTGTATACCCCCGTGCTCCACAAGTCACCGCCAAATCAACAATACCACCGTTACGGGTTGCCCAGCAACAACATCAGATTGGCTTCTCACTTTCAGAAACGATGTACGTGATAAAAACTAGATGTTAAAAAAAAAAAACTGAAAGAAAAAAGAAAAGAAAAATAAGTCTCTCCCGTAACAATGCCGTTTCAATCCTTCACTATATTTGCAATCTCTTAAAAAAAAAAAACGAAAAGAAACAAGGACCCGTAAGCTCTATTACGCAAACCTCTTTCCCATACTTATGCAAATGCTATTAGTATGCTATATTAGCTCTTAACTTGGCCAAAAAGCAAGCCAGGATTACCAATTTTTTTTTGTTCCGTATATTTAACCTTCACATAATACTCCTGATCTATGGAATACAATCTGCAACTAAGCTTCTTTGTCTGACTATTATTAGACATTCTGCCCAGTCATGCAGAGGACACTTGAGTAATTCGCTATATTTGTGTGGAGAAACTTTGCGAAGCAAGAAAATATCCCGTCTAACTGAAAAGCTACCGACATTTCCTCATAAGGTCAGGCCGGGCTCGTCGAGTTACTTCGGCTTGCCTTTATAACTAATAGCCGAACGACGTAACAATGAATATTCAATGTAAAAGAGCAAGTGTTGCTCGCTTCCAGTTATTCCGGATTGAGGTGACTTCACTTGGAAACGTCTAGTATCTTGGGATGAAATATAACTATATAAGCCAAAGTTTAAATTGACTTAGTAGTCTACTTGTGTTTGAGATGTTGATTTAGCTATAGTCGACCTAGACCACAGTATACAGGTTTACAAACCTAAATATTGTGACCTAAGCTTTGAAAGTCGACTTGCAGTTTCGCCTTCAAGTCAGGGAAGTCTCCGGCAGAAAGTCACGTAAATTTCTGTAAACTTTCAAAGTTTTGGGTGAACGAACGATTGTAAGCGAAATTCGTGCAAGTTTGCACGAATTTCCTCAAAAGATTAAAAGTCTAAACCGACATTTCCTCAAAAGATCTGGCCGACACTCGTCGAGTTACTTCGGCCTGCCTCTATAACTAATAGCCTAACGACCTAACAATGAATATTCAACGTAAAAGAGCAAATATTGCTCGTTCCCAGTTTAAATCGATAGCTAGTCGAAGTTAAAGTCGAAGCTGCAAAACAAACGCGGCTAAAGTACTTCAAGAAAAGGTATACACAGAAACAAGGACAAGCATTGGTCCATCCACAGAGCGCATCGCAATCACACCAATGCGCAAGTTGGAGTATTCACTGTTGGCGTGCTCATTGGCTGCAATTGAGCGCACACTCCGTATTTTCACGAGCACCTTTTCCGTCTTCGCAGGCGCACCTGGAACTTGGAAGCAAGCTTGGAAGTAACCGACTCAACTCAAATCGGAAAGCGAGCCGGAAAATAGTTACGAAACGAAAAGTGATCACCATTAGACCCAGAACTCAAAATCCTCAATACAGCATACTCAATAACACTCAATAAATAAATAAATAAATCAAGTTAAAATAATATACAATTCTTCAATATATATCGCCTTCCTTTTCCGCTAAAACTCCGCAAAACAAGTTAGTTAAAATGTGGCTAATTAGGTTAATCATAAATTAGGTTAATTGAAGTGACAAAGACTAGTGTAAGAAAATAACATGGAAAGAAATGGAATAGAATTAAATTAAAATTTTTACCTTTTTTCAAAATTTGGCAAAAGGCAGCAGACAATTTCGCAAAAATACAATGCAATTTCAGGAAGACGCTACACATAAATTTGTCCGGGAATGTTAACGTTCGAGTGCTTAATTTTATAAAGAAAACCGAATTTCCTGTAATCAGATTAACCTATGCAAATTAACTGTCACGTTGCGTTCACGAACAATGGTGAAGAGATACTGGATCACGGTAGTGGCAAGCTCGTTACGGAAAACCAGGCGGACTGATACTCTTCCTTTTTTTACGGTCTTTTACTCAGGAGAGCTTCGGCTTGTCGTCGGACTTGGTTCGGCGACCAATCAACACGCCTCATCACCTCCCTCCCCCCCCCATTACTTCTCTGTTTCTGTCCTTCTTTCGCTGTGTCTCTCTTTCTCGGCAGATTAGCGCCAGTCCGAAAACTTGAAAGCCTTCCTTCATGTATTTATTATATTATATATCTTTCCTATACATTTTATACCTGGGCTGGGGAGATTACACTGGAACTGGAGTTAACCACGACAAGGTTGCTGGGTTCTGGATGACAAAAAGTCCGTACGTCCGATCCAAATTCCAAATAACGTCCGGAAAAGGTGGTCGATTCCAAGCTCAAGTTTCACACCTTCCGTTTAGCGCTGGAGGAAGACATGGGCACCCCGCTTTTGGACCCGATTACCGGCCAGATGACACATGTATAAGGAAGTAGCCCAGCCAGCCCAGGCGTTCACTTCTTTTTCATTTTCTCTGGCCGATTTTAAAGGTAACGGCAAGTCCAGGGGATGGAAAGCATTTCCCCTGAAACTATTAAAGGATCAAAAAGTGGTAAAGGTAAAACTGTCGAAAGAATAAGGGGAATTGGGACTCAAACACAGGTGTTAGTGTGCTCAAGAGATTAGAACCCACCCCCTCTATGGGGAGGTAAAAAAGGCACACGTGGGCACATGCGAGCAACTTTTAAGAGCGAATAAAGCGACCAGAGGCTAAGATTAAAGGTAAACGCTAAAGTGTCCATCATAGAACACCCAATTTCCTCCTGATCTGAAACCTGAGAACTTTTTTTGTTTCCACCCCTCCCTCCCTTTTGAGCGCGTAACCGAAAAAACAAAAAATGGATAGGCAAATAAGCAGGAAGAATGGGACCAGAGCTCTATACCTGGTTCCGGATTTGAGTCGAGTCAACTTCACTGGTGCCCACCTGGGCTTCGTAAAAGAAAGAAGAAGCTACGTCCTTCCTTCCTTCCGGCCCGGCCCCCATAACCAAACTTAAGCAGGCTTAATTTCCAATGCTGACATCGAATCCGCCAATCTTCTTCCGGTAAATATTAAAAAAAAAAGAATTGACAAATTTTCAAATAGGAAAAATTTAAAATTAAATCATTTAGGTTTTTCTTCCTTACGTTAGAAAACTAAACACCGTAATGTAAGTTATAAATTCTCTAATTAAGGATATAACGTAATAATTGAAATATAATGAAAGTCATAATTAATCACATAATAGTTGTTTTAGAAAACCAATAGACTAGGAAACAGAATATAGTGAATAATATAATAAACAAATCATAGTACAATAAATACAATAATAGGAATAACAGTAAAATCCTTTTATTCATAATTAACAATATTACTAGAAATAACGCATTAAATAAAGCGCTCAATTATGTAATTATGATTGATTCGTAATTCTTGGAATGAATAGGTATTGAAATTTTAAAAAAGCAACTCGCTCTATTCTTGTAAAGAAACTTTGCCAATCAAGAAAATATCTCTTTCCAACTGAAAAGATACCGACATTTTATCATAAGATCAGGCCGGGCACTCGTCGAGTTACTTCGGCCTGCCTTTATAACTAATAGCCGAACGACGAACAATGAATATTCAATACTGAAACGGGAAAGAGCTAATGTTGCTGGTCCAGTTACTCCGCATAAATCGTACAATAAATACAATCACACTCATAGCTTTCGAATAATTAGATGCTATAATTCTACAATTAATAATATTATTTGAAATATAACATGAAATAAATCACAATTAATTATAGAATTTTACTCCAAAGTGACGGTAAGATGTGTGGATATATGATTTGATTACTAATAATTAATACTAGCAACTAGGAATGGAATACGTATTGAATTCTTTAAATAAATCATATGGAAGATAGCTTAGTACACTTGATTAGTAAGTACTATGTTTGTGAATTGGACGTTTTTTTGGGTGAATTAATCAAGAGCAATGAATTGATCAGAACTACAAAAAGGAGGCTTTCGGGAGTCGTTTTACCTTTGATAAAGAAAAGAAGAGAAGCTGGTACCGCGCCGTACGTTTGCCTTTCGCATTGGCGCCTAATTCAGGTTTAATCATCCGCAAATCCCACAGCCGGCTTTTTGATCTTGCCCCCCTTCTTCTTCTCTTTCCGGGGGGGTTATTGCTTGATAGACAGGAGCTTATTGCGTCCCTGTATCGCATTACGTACCCTTCCAGCACACTCGTATACACAGGCTGATATATATACATTAAAATAAAAAAAAAATAAAAAGATTTCTTCACAAATCCAGGAACTCGTAATTAAATTGTCTTTCCCTTTTTTGACTTGGCGCCAGTTGCAAAAACACGCCCCCAGCTGGGAATCCCCAGGAGTTCCCCCCCACCCCTTTCTCTCTTAGAATTCAAAATTATGGAAAATACGCGTTTTTATTCCTAAAAATCAGCACAAATTCTGTGATAAATACAACAAACGTCATTAAATAAACTTCTTCTTTCGCGTCTTCGCTTTAGGAAAAGGAAAAAAATACCGAAAATAAGGTAGAAATGAATACAAGACGTGTGAGCCTATTGAAGAGGCCTCGCAAGTGCCGTTCGGGAACAAACTACTAGCTCGAGAGAAGCCCCAGGCGGTGCCCTAAAGAAGCCCCAAGGCTGAAAAGGGGAATGAAGCCCTTTGGGGGAGGGGGTAGAAAGATGGCGCTCTGCACTAGAAAATAAAGGAAAAAGGCAGGTGTGTATGCACCCGATTAATTGGACTAACAGCGCGAGCTCAAAGTCGTAGCTGGCCATTCTTGTGCCACCGAAAAGTGACCCGTTTTCCGCTATTTTCAGCGCTGGGAGGCGATCTATCACGAAAGTGACCCGTTTCGCGCTATTTTCAGCGCTGGGAGGCGATCTATCACGAAATTGGCAGCGCTACAAGCTGTCAATACAGAATCGACGTAACGGGGCAGAGTTGAAGGTTCAATTGATGAGACTGTCTCGAGCTTCTCCAGCAGTTTCTTCCCCAGGTAGTGGAGCCAAAAGATGTTGCTGCTAGGACAAAAGGCTCTCCAATCGTTTCTTAAGTTACGAAAAGAGTTTACGAAATGATTCATGAGTGGATTGGGAGGTAGAGTAATAGATGCAAACTATTTTACTTGTTGTGTTCTCGCATGAGACGGTAAATCTCGAACTGGTAGTCCCCATGGCCTTGGAACAAAGCTTGTTCTTCTTCCAAGTCGCAAAAGACCAAATGCGAGCCGATTTGAGCGCGGGACAACGTGAAGTCGATGACAGTGGCTAAACAACCACAGCAAGGGACTTCTATGGACTCGCCGTTGAGCAGGAACGCGACCTTCTTCTTTTGAGTCCTTTTGAGCAAAATATTGCCCACGTGGAGGTCGCGGTGCTCGAACTGCCACTGGACTTCGGCTACGGCTAACGTGCAAGCCACTTGCAGGAAGATGGACAATGCTTCGGCCTCTTTTTTCGGTTTGAACGTCTCCAACGGCTCGCCAGCATGGGCCAGACCCAAAATAAGGTAGCACTGATCAAGCGGGAACTCTGGTCGCCAATTTTGAGACCCTTTTTTCGATAAAAAAAATATATACATACACAAAACAAAATAAGTAAACATAAATAAACAGAGCTGCAACGAGCGCGCTCAAAAAAGAGCGCGCTCCTTTTCAATTTTTTTGGGAGCGCGAGCGCCGCTCGAAAGCACTGAGCGCGTGCGCTCGTACAGTGGCGCCATCTAGTAGCGAAAATTTAAAACATGTAACCAAAACAACTATGCGTCGCTTGGTCGTTTCCTCGTGTTAGCGTGCAAACGTGTTAATTGTGCAAGTAATAATTGCCTATCATTATTATTATTATTATAACATGACATTTATAAGTTTTGCTACACTAAGACGCAGATTCGCTTTATAGTAGTTTGCGCTTCCACTCACTAGATTGCAGTATTGAAAGAGCGCGAGCGCGCTCCTTTTTTTAAATTGTGAGCGAAAGAGTGAGCGCGCTCGCAAAAATCAGCAAAGAGCGCGAGCGCGCTCGCAAAAAAAAATAGCGAGTTGCAGCTCTGTAAATAAATAAAACAAAAAACAATAAAATAACCAAATATAAAAATTAACACAAAATAATAAAATATCTAAATAAAATCGAGATATGATTGACAGATAGACAGGTTGGCAACAGGCTTTCAAGCCTCCGTCTGCTTTCAATTAAAAAAAAAAAAATCAATACAAAAAATGATCAAAAAATCAATTAAGACATGATTTTTAAACGACAAGCGAAAAATCACCTTCCCGGGCGTCGAATTCATCCCAACAACGCAGAAGAACGTCAGGATACTCGCCCTGGACCACATGTACATGCGTTACTTTCGCAAAATTCTCCGTCCAGTTTTCGCCACCGGTTTTGGCGCCCAAATCCGACAGCGCTCTATATAGAACACAAGTCAAAATTCTATGCTTTTATAAGGAAGTTTGGATTTATTTTACTTGCTGATGGTTATTTCGGACAAAACTTCAAGAAATTTCTTCTGGGGCTCTCCATTGCACAATTCGTCGCCGCCAATGGGAATGACTTTGACTACTCGTTGATTGCGGCCCACTTTCATCGCAAATACCTCGCCGTACACGCCTTCGCCAACTTTTGTTACGTTTTTGCCCATTTGCCTATAAAAATAAATAAAAAATATTAGTAAAATGCTACAACAATAAAAAAAAACTCAGTTACAAAGACTGAAAAGGATGTAATCTACAAATAAATTTAAAAAATAATAAAAAAATTTAAAAAAATAATAAAAAATGAAAAAAAAATAAAAAATAATAAAAAAATAGGTACATATAAAAAATTTAAAAAAATTAAAAAAACCTACCGTGTTACTGTAATCTACAAATAAATTTTAAAAAAGAATAAAAAAATAAAAATAATAATAAAAAAAATAAATAAAAAAGAATAAAAAAATAAATAGGTAATGTACATATAACAAATTAAAAAAAACCCTACTGTGTTACGAAGACGGAAAAGGATTGAATCTCTGAGCTGTCGCAGTGCCTCATGACTCTGTCTTCTGGTGATCCAAGCTCTTCTCCCTCTTCGTTGTCGGTACCCAGTAACGAAGCTAAAGGAGCTCGAACCATGATAGTTTGCCTTTTTTTTCTGGTGACATCAGCGCCAGGCAATAGGCCATGGAGTGCGAAGCAGGACCTGCGGCCGGGTTTTTGAGGTACTTTGCGCACAAACCCACCTTCGCTGGGCCGATACTGGACGTAGTCAGACACGGCTAGCGAGTACCGGTACTTCTTGCCAGCCACAGCTGAATTGAGTTCGTGGACTTCCGTGCTTTCGACCTTGTGACAGGATTCTTCCTGATGGGAGGGTTGAAGAGGACCATCAGGGAAAGGAGACGTTTCTGAAAGCCGCTCCAACATCGGAGGACGAACCGAACCAACATCTGGGACTGCAGCAGCCGATTCTGGCGTGAAAATGTCGTCTTCAGGAACGTTTAACGAGGTTTGAGCCGATTCTGGCGTGACAACAACGTCTTCAGGAACGACTGACGAGGTTTGCGTCAGCCTTGGCTCGGATCTGGAGAGGTTTTCGATGGATTTCGCAACAATGGATTTCGCTTTCTGATCAGTTTGTGTTTTAGAAAAGTCTAGAAATTGAGTAGCTTTTGGATCAGGGAAGTCGGTACAAGGCGTCATTTCTATCGATGTTTTTGGTAAAGGTATGTCACATATGGCGCTCGAAGGCGGTGCAGTGCTTTTTGAAACTAGATCGACGGTTTCTGGTGGCTTGGATTGGACCTTGGTCTTAGGTCTGGTGGACACGTGATCAAAATTCGGACATAAATCGGGACTGTATGTAGATGTTTCATTGTAGCTGGTGATGACGCTATTGACTGGAGGTTTTGAGGGGTGTATAACTCGTTTCTTGAAAGCAGTGTATCTCTGGGCCATTATGGCATTTCTTTCACGGGCCCTTACACTCTCGATGGGTGAAATATTGGGTGAAATATCGCCTGGTTTATGCAAGGTAACGGTTTTTGCCGGCTGAGGAGTACTGGCTTCAAGATGACGAGCTGGAGGTTGCGTTATATGTTTCACTCCGACTTTCTTTGGACGGACGCCGTATGATTTGGGAGCTTTAGGTGTGCGAAACAATACTTCAGAAGTATTATTAGAAGACTCTTCACTCTCGCACTCGGAGCTTGAATCCGTATTTGTATTGGTATTCGTAACTGCAGAAACCTCTGGTCTGGACGAAGAGAAGAGAGAGAGTATTTCAGTTAGGATAATGGATTACCCGCATGTCAATATATAAAAATAAAAATAAAATATACACATTGCAAGTTATTATTCAAAAAGGCTCTTACTTTTGGCTTTCGTTAACGGCACTACGTAACAGTTTATCGAATATGTCGTCAAGGTCACGGTCCCCATCTTTCTTAGCATTCCAGACTACAAAAAGAAACAATTTTTAGTTTTCGGGCATGGCGATTGGAGCGAAAGAAACCAAAGCAAAGAGACAAAATAAATCTCTAACATATTAATAAGAGATAATACTAATAACATAACATACACAACAATATACATTGCTTACATTTAGCCATGTTTTGGTTTAACAAAACGTGTTTCTACTCTTCAGGTCCAGGTTCAGCAAAGAAAAGGGTTTCCATACACTTTTAATGTTTTATTGGGTTGGCGTTTTGCCCTTATATTTAAGGGCCTCCAAGCATTACGGGCTTTTATATTTTTCTCGTTTTTCAACAAACGTCTTTCCAGAACAAAAAGACGACAGGATGAACTGTCGAATCAATAAGATTATAAGTTGTGCCAACGGAAGGTTGGATTGTTGGTGTTCTGATAAACTAAGACAAGACAAACTATCACGAAAAGCGTGCTGCTACTCTTGCCGCTAGCAATAGCAATAAAATTCGCACATACTTTCAAACTCTAATTGGCTGGGTAAACGGCGCCTAAATTCATTCGAAAACAAAGCTTACGCCATCTTGTGGGAAAGCTTACATTAACTTTAACGCGGTATTTGCTAAACTGTCGAGGAAATTAGTTGATTTGAATGGCGAAATTATACACAAAATTAGACAAAAGGTAAATTCACAATGGTCAATCTGCGTATGAAACCACTCACCTTTTTATTGTGCACCAAATATTGCTGGCGTATCATAATCAACAGCATTCATACGACTCATGCTTTGTCACATGCTATACACTATGTTCCCGTCTGTAAAGTATACCCGACCCCCATCACTGCAGGATATTTCACGCAATTACTCTTTTTTGTTTTAATCTGTACAATTTGGAATCGTCTTTCTACTCAAGCTACCTTCATTTAAATTAAGTACGATTTGGGTAAAGAATAGGAAGAGGAAAAAAGCCCAAGTAACGGTCAACAACAGTTAATAAACTCGAAAGAAGTGGGAAAACAGAATAAATAAAAGCTAGGAATTTTTTTTTCTCTTTTTAAAGTGGACCACACACTCTCATACTCTCTCTACCTTTGTGTGCATTGCTTTCTTTCTCTGGAATATTATCTTATTTTTTTTTTTAGCTGTGTTCGTGTTAATCTCAAACCCTTCCAGACGTAAGGCCTCCGTTGATTGATGAAGGGGTGGCGTAACAACTTATTTTCACTTGAAGGCGGGTTGGAAAGACATCCCATTGGCTCCGCCCATATTCCACCCTGGTGCAGCTTGTAAGCCAAAACCTCCCATCATAGGCTGGTTCCCCAAGCCCACTGGTGACGTCACACCACCAAATCCCATTGGCACTCCTACAGAAATCAATCCCAATAAATTAAACTAACTGTACGAAAAAATCAATCTACTACGAAACAAAAAGCTTAATTTCTTATTCCTAAATATAAAAACTATTTTTTATAATTGAAAATCACTATTATTATGATTGAAAATTGAAAAATATTCGTCTAATAATTGAAAAGACAACTAAAAAACAGTTTTTATAGATTTCTTAAGCTTACCAACGGGACTGGGAGAGGTCATAGGTCTCAAAACAGGTGCTGCCAAAGGGCTACTTGGTAGGGGCTGACCAAACGCCAATTGGTTCATGGAAGGGGCTGTATTCTTGTTGTTTTTGCCTGCCAACGACAAATTGTCGAGATTGATACTAATTCCCAAGTCGCTCCACGTATTAGGGTTGGTCGTCTTGGCCTGCAAGGGAAATGGTAATAAAATCCATTCAATACTCTGAAACTATTTCCATTCATTTTTTAAGCTTTTAAATTGAATTTACATTAGCCATCAAAGGCGGCTGTGGCTGTAGCAATAAAGACTGAGCACCAGGCAACATCCCACTCGGCTGTAAAGGAGGCACCGTACCCGTCAAACCTAAACTCCCACCTGAGAAGAACAATAGAAGCGGAGAATTGTATTAATTCAGGTACGACACATTACAATTCCCAAAGCTCAGCCATTGAATTGAAATTACTCTAAAAAATCGGGGAAAAATCAATGAAACTAGCATAAAAAGGACTAATTAAGGGGGATCAATTAAACATTCTTTGAGAAAAACCAAGCCCATGCTCGCCAATTGTTGCATTTGAGGATCCACATCGCGTTGGATGACAGTGGCGAGCCAAGCTCGCCATTCTTCCACCTGCGCAGGGTCCAAAACGGTCGCATTGAGCAACTGGCTTTCTTTCAGGCTCTTCACCAGCTGTAGCCACGCCCAGGCACCTGCTCTTCGCACCGTCGCCTCTTTATGGTACCGCCAGCACCACACCAGTTCAGCCAGTACTGGCGCCATGCGGCGAACATGGTTCCCAGGCCCGGCCGCTTCTAAAATCGCGGCTAACGTAAGCAATATCTGCGTCAGCAGCACATAATCGTCTTCGTCCCACTGCAGATACTCCGCTGCCAATCCGACTTGGGTCGCCAAAGGGAAGAAGAAATCGCCCGCAACGGGTGCGAAACGATTTGGAGCCGAATTTGCGTTCACTTTCGGGCGCGATTGACTGGAAGGGAAAAAATAACGCGTTTTGAGGACCAAACGTTGCTCCATTTCAACTTTCCAAACCAATTTTTCGGATTTTCCCAATGTAGGACTCTGTTGTTCCACGGCAGGATCAGACAGCCGTTTCGCCAATCCTTGGGCAGCGGAGGCCAAAACATCGCACATTTCGAGGCGATGGCCTAAAGTCCAGTTCCTTTCATAAATAGATCGCGTTAAATACCCCGCACTGGTCCGGGGTTGCGCTTCAGCTACTGCGAGCAAGATTCCGCGTCGTTTGGACTCGAAATCCGGGAATCCAAAGCGATTATACCAGTGCAAAAGTACCGGCAAGAGACGATCGGTCAACTGAGGATCATCTTGAGGTAATTGCGCTCTTATAATGGACTCGCCGTGGTCCAAGACCTGTTTTTCCATGTCCGCAGCATCGGATTCCGTCTCTTTGCCTAGGAAATCGAAAATATCCCGCAAATACACCAAGGATTTCTTGCTATTGCTCGAAGACCCCTCTTCGGAGATGTCGTAAGCTTCCAAATCGTCATCGCTGTCCAATTCTATAGCTTCTACGGGTTCTGCGATGTTCAAAGGGCTTTTTTCGATGATTTTCGGGGAAAATTTCGGTTTTTCGGGGAAAATTGGGTCATTTTCCGGGATTTTAAGCGATTCCACAAAGACTGCGACGTCCTCTTCCGATGTCCCTGCATTATCACACGACAAGGAGCCAGATTCCTCCATAAGACTCCTTAAATGATCGACCAGATCGTTTTGGGGTAAGTTAAAGTCCGGAATTGGAGCTTCTGGGCGCAGTAACTTCGTCCACGCCTGCGCAACAAGCATTCCTTGGATCCGGACGGTCACTTCGTTGACTTGCAAGTGTCTGCGGACTCCGTCCAGCATCTCTCGCATCAACTTGATCCCCATTTCGGGTTCCATGGGTTCTCCTAGCTTCTTCTGAGCGTGCCGAGCGAAAAGGAGTAGCGCTTGGGTCCGATTCAAGTGCTGCGCTGGAGGCGACGCTTGTATCGCTGTTGGATCCGCCCATATTTGCAGGATCTGCCCCGCCGACTGCCAGAACGTCTTATCCGTGAAGGTTTTCCCCATAAACCCGATTATATTCCTCAAAACTCGCGCATTTTCTTCACAACTGGCCAAATATCGGTTCAAAAGCACTTTTGTGGTGAGAATATGCCGTATCCGCCTAGTTCTTTCGCTTTCCAGGGAAGCTCCTCCCACTAGACGGGTGAAATCCTCTGCGGAAGTTGCCAATTGCGCGGAATAGGTCAGGAAGCGTTCCAATACACGATCAGGTACATGTTGAACGAATTTCGAGACCAAACGACGAGCTAGGAAGTCTTGGCGCATCCAGAGACTCAAACCGTGCAACAACGGCTGTAGGAGATCCGGGGGGGAGGGACTGCGGAACAAGGCCACGCCCATTACTTGTGCGAGGACTTGCAAAGTGACGGTGGCTCCGTTTTGGGCGCAGAATCCGAGCAAAACGAAGCTCTGGAGTAAATGCCGCGTTAAATTCCGGAAAAAGGGGACTGGACGGATCCAGTCAGGAGCAGCCACGCCCCACGCGTTAGCTACCACTTCCGGTAAGGCTAGGAGTTGCTGAATCCAGTCGGTTTCCGCGTGGGAGTCGAAAATTGCGAGACTGTGGCGAAGGAAGCTCTCGGTTAAGGCATCCGAGTGCCAAAAATGCTTCAGGAAGGTCAAAATCGCCTCTCGTCGAGAACTGGGAGCTCCACCTTGCGTCTTGATCCAGTGTAAAGCCGAGGGCATGACAATCGCAGCGTCGCCCCGGAAAGCGAAGTGTTGGAGCAGTGGGAAGTCCGTGCGCTGCCATAATTCTTGCAGTAAAAGAGGATAAATGGCTTGGCGGAAGTGTAGCACTTCTGTGGAGGCAGATTCCGAGCCTTGGACTTGCTGGGGCGTCAAAGGAAGCCAAAGAAAGGCTTCAAATGGATCCAAGTACTCTTGAACCGCTTTCAGGTTGCCAGAGCGCATAAGGAGGTTCATTTTCGCGCCATCAAAGTCAGGAGAAGAGGTACACGGAGCTAAAAGGCCTAAAATACAACATTTGGGAGTCTTCTGGATCACTTTAAGATACTTCGAAAGTCTTCTGGAGCACTTTAAGGTACTTCTAAAGACTTGGAACTCGATTTGGGAACTTTTGGTTGGATTTCAACAACGTTCAACCCACCACCTACGGGAAAAGGATGAAGTAAACGTGTTTTATCACTTACCATTAGCTGCAAAAGGAGAATGAACAGGGAACGTGGCAGCAGGAGAAGACAAACTGATAGCTGGGGCAGGACCGTCCAAAAAGTCCAAATCCGCAAGCAAATCTGTAGAAGCTGCCTTGACGGCTTTGGCTGGAACCGTCTCAAAAACAGCTCCGAAGTTTGCGAAAGTATCTGCAGGCTGATTTGCAGTCGTATTTGGCCTAGGTAACGAGAAAATAAACGCAATTGTTAAAAAATGTGGTAAAAAGGAGGTTAAGTAGATTTACCTGGTCTCTGAAGCAAAGGCACTGGTAAAATCTCCAAAATCGTTCGTGGGGGCGTGCTCACTGCTGCCATTTGAGGTGGCTGGTGCCGAGTTGGCAAATAAGTCATCTAGCAAGGCCGCACTCTAACCAGACCAAAATAAGTCATAATAATAAATAATAATAAATAAAAAATAAATAATAATAAAAATAAATAATAAAAATAAAAATAATAAAAATAAATAA